>JAOWBC010001387.1:6125880-6144660 GCA_028566105.1 Hypoplectrus providencianus | reverse complement strand
GCTGAGATAGGCACAGCCTCCCCGTGACCCGGGATTACCTGGATGAAGCGGTTCGGAAAATGGATGGATGGATGGATTTGTGAATAAAACTAAACCAGAATCCTGACTGCATGTCACTCAAAACACTGTGCACAGAAGCATGCCACTCTAAAAATGTGTTGCTTATGTTACATGTCCTACAATAGGGAAGCTTCACACTGTGTAGTATAACTTCTCATTCATCACCTTTGTAGCGAAGTGGCTTCAGGCATTTTCCTTTTTAATTGCTGCAGGCTGCTTGGAAACCTTGAATCCCCCCAACCCCCCCTTCTGTTCTTTGTGAAGCATATGGCAATCACTAAACATAGAAACTAAAACACATCAGGCCCTGCTGCTGTTTGCTGATAATGCATGTAAATTCAAAAGAATAGAGCTGCTGAGGTGATCTAAGCTCACCTTTTGACCAAGTCTGCCCTGGTATACAGTAGTCTCAATTTCAAAGGCAAGCCCCACCACCTGAGCCAATTAGGACCCGGGGAGCTGTATCCTTCAATGTTTTCTATCAGGCCAGGGTGGGGTTGCCATTTGCATATAACCTCAGTCTCTTATCCTAATGTGCCGGCGCTCTGCATACAAATGGAGGCATTTATTTTGCCGCTCCTTGGCCTTCACCCTTCAAATGCTCATCTGACAGGAATCCCAATGTTCCCCGCTACCACTGTCTCTGACTCTGTATTCAGCTCTCTCATTTGGAACCCGTTAAGAGCCTTGGTGTTCTTGCAAACAGACTGCTGCAGAGCACTGTGCGGGTGGCTTAGCCGAGAAAAGTGTTATTCAGCGGGGATGGTCTGACTCCAATTTGATTGGTTAGTGGCAAGGTTGGAGGCCTACAGGTCTCAATATTTACAATATTACGCGCTAAAGAGAAGTGCATCTTGCAGCAGGGTGGTTGTGCAACACAGAGAGGTTCACAAGGGTGATTTCACAGCCTTGTAGAAAATGTGTTCAACACCTCTGTTTGTTAACGTTTGACGAAATCATAAAGGAACAGCATGTACAGATACGGGCACTATTAGTGCAACTCTGGTGGACTAAACCCAACAGGAAAATGTAGAAGATAGAGAGTGTTCCTGTGAGGTGATGGAATCCAGAGTTGCTAACACACATATGCCGCCTGCACACATTCCTGCACACTCATGGCCGGGGCTGTGTGGCAGGTAGCTGAGGCAGCCTTAACAACGGAGGTAATTTACGAGGGGAAGGTCTTACCATCGCGCCCAGACGGTCACAGGGGTGAAGGGCCGGGTAGGAAGAAACTGGATCCATGTAGTAACTCATCACGGACGCTGCGGACAGGAGAAGCAGGGCCTGCTGTAGGGATCAACACGCAAACGGACGGGGCAGGGTGGAGCGACCTATCTATCACAGGCTGTTTACACTTGGTGTGCAAGTGTGTGGTATATGCTGTGTGTGAGAGAGAGAGAGGGAAGGGGAGAGGAGGGAAGGGGGTCACAAAGAGAAAGGGGGGGAGTGTGAGACATTTGAGCTGGAATCCAATAACCTCTGTCATCAGCTACAGCTTGTGTGGTTTTAGGCTTTTTAAAAATACATCCTCCCATATCATCTTTATCTGATTTCATTCATAAGGCTTCCAGGAGTGCTTTTATGTATTTTAAATCAAACACTGCTGATTTTTTTAGGTGAAAAATAAAAGATTTCAGCTGAAGGGAATCAATCCTTCCAGAGGCTTGTCAAACCTAACAGTTCCATCTCTTCCCTTTCCCTCGCTCTCTCTGCACAAGCTGCCTCCTCCTCTCATCTGCCTCTCCTCCTCTTTCTCCTCCTCCTCCTCTTTCTCCTTCCTCTCCCCCTCCTGCACACTTTGCTTATCACTTAACATTGTTTACTTGAAGCAGCATCAACAAAAGAGACTGGAAACTGAGCTGAAGGATTACATTAGAGGAGGGAATGGTGTATATGGGCAGTGGCAGGTCCCATCCTCCTCACATTCATATGTTAAGCAATTTGGCATATCTACTTTGTGGCAGCTGCTGACAGACTGAGGGGAAAGATGCCACCGCTCAATGCTTGCAGATGTTCAGCAGCTCAAAAAGATTCAGATGCGCTTGTTTCAGGGGGGGAAAAAGTACTCAAAGTGAATAATGTGCAAATTAGTTGTCATTCAAATGCATGCACTACCTTTAGGCTTCATGTCATTGATTTGGAGAGGAAATAACAAGAAATTAATGCAAAATAAAAGCAAAGCATATAACCCTAATAATTTATTTTAACATATAAATAGATTATGCATATATTTTGAGTGATGTATTTGAAGGCATCTGAGCCCACAGAGTGAAAGGCATCAAAAAATATTGGGATGAAGTTCATTTTAAGAGAGAGATAAAACAAAACAAAAAAAATGTGCATGCAACTTTAATTTGCTTTTAAGGTTATTTCTCAGCAAGGTCGCGAAAATAAGCAGAGATGAAACGGCGCATCCCAATTAAAAAAAAAAAAAAAAAAAAACACGCGCGCGGCACGCTTTATGAGAATTCCTGACGGGAGAAACAGAAACTTTAAAGCCAACACTTTCACCCTGCTGCATCAAAGCAGCGCCGAGCACCGATCATATCACACACCATCTCATCCCAGCAGCTGCCTTACAGTTGATTTTAGCGGAATAAAACTTTGCACTTACCGACTGCGGTGTGAGAAGTTTCCTGTAAACTGGAAGCGCCGGGCAGCTGAGTGTGACAGCTGAGCGGTGGACTGCAGAGATGCTGTACCTGCTCGCAGCGAGTCCCACAGAGGGAAGGGAATATTATGCACACTTTTAGTCCCTCCCTCAATCACACGGTGATCCTCTCCAAATTCTGCTCTCCTCTGAGTGTGTGTGTGTTGTCTTTGGACTTCACATGCAGCTGTGTTAGTTCACATGCAGCCTCAGTACAGGTGTTAACTTGTGGAGAGAACTGTGCTGGGCTATAATAATGGGTTTAGTGTGACTAAACTTTTCCAGCCTAACATCTCCGTTATTGTAATAATCTAAAATCCTCAGGGTTAAGCATTCAATATGAAGCCAGGAGGAAGTTGTGCTTCACAGGGAAGTGAAACAATGAAGTCAACAAGGCTAATAGACCACAATAACAACAGCTGATTGCAGTGGTGGACTCAGGCTGTCTAATGGGCAGGGGCCAAAAAATGAAAAAGGGCACCAGATGCATGTGATGGGTCGCCAGCGTGTACAAGGTTTTCTAGCATTTATCAGCCTACTGTAAATGTATTTTTTTTTTTTTTTGTCCACTTGTGAGGCACTTTTTCACATTTTCAGAAGGGCCTCCTTTATGATTTCATCTTTTATCTTTTTTTGTTTTCTATTTAAGGGCACCCTAAACCCACTTTTTTTTTTACATTCTCCCTACAAGAAGCCACCGTAGAGGAGCCTTTATCATGTTTTCTCCAATTAATGGCATCCTAAGGTGGAATTTTTACATTTTTGTTCCACTGGCACCCTGGGGTGAATTTATCATGTTTTCTCCATTTGTAAGCATCTGACAGGGCACTTCCTTATGTTTTCTCGACTTTTCAACTACCTTTTAAAGGCAATCTGGGTATCATTTTATTACATTTTTCAATTTGTAGCTCATCCCGGGGGCAATTTATGATGCTTTCTCCATTTGCAACCGTCGTAGAGAGCACTTTTTTGTATTTTCACTCCCAGAAGGACACGCTAGATAACACCTCAATACATTTTTTCTTACTTGAGACTTCTATTTTATCTCACATGGGGGTTTCAAAGGTTTTTTTTTTTTTTTTTTTTTTTTTTTAATATGTGGGCACTAAGAGGGTTTTTTGCCCCCTTTCCCCTACCCTAAGTCCACCACTATCAGACTGATCATAATTTTAGACTCCCCATTCTTTGAATAGCCCAGATCTATGTTCTCTTGCTGTTTTAATGTTTCGATTCAAAGAAATAGTTTTAATAAAACTATATTTTAATTGCGTTCATTTTTTTGTTTTGTTTGTTTTCCTCTTACAGAAAGCCAATATGTCTTACTGGGAAAAATAGCAGGAAAGAGGCAGGAAAAACATCACACAGAGAGGGGGTGTGATAATAATGACAATGGCGGATCTTCCTGTGATGTTGTCATCTGGAAAAAAAACAGCATCTGTGTGTGTATGTGTATCACCTCACATAGAGAACGTATATGTCAATCTATTTTTTTTTTCAATCAAACCCTTTCCTGGTAAATATCTCCGGGGATATTGTCCCTGCATGGAGATCCTCTAAAATCTGGCATCAAACAAGGCAAAAACGAACCATTTAAATAACTGTCTCCGTCAAATCAATTTGTTTCAGGTCTTGCCAGAATGCACCTGAGCAGCATCTGCTTCTTGAATATTTATTTACTGTACATCACTGACTATCATATCATCCTCCACCTCGTACCTCCTAAGCCTAACAGAAAATGCATGTGGGACTCTGATTAAAGCTATGACAGAAACGTTGACCACTCTTCTGCGAAATGAGAAGTTCCTCCCTAGTACGACGCAAGATCTACATCCACCTGCTCTGATAGAGGCGGGTGATAACCAGGTTACAGTGTGAAGCTTTATCTATTTGCCTATTTATCGCTTTAATTGTTTATTTATTTACGCCCCGCGAGCTTGCAAGCTTTCCGTTGCATTGCTACCTAACCGCAGAGTGCAGTCTCTCTCTTCTCCTTCTCTCTCTCTCTATCAGCTTAACACTCAACACTTGCGAGTCATCTGAAACACCTTGTGACTCCATGATAATTCCGTGACCCCAGTGCAGCATTTGTTTGAATTAGAAAGTGCACGGTTCAATCCTCCTGACAGCCACTGCTCTTAACAGTAAATCTTAAAAGTCTCTGGGTAAGGTGTGTGTGTATGTGTGTGTGAGTGAAGCGCTGAGGATGTGAGGGGGGGTCAAGTCCAAGGTGAGAGGCGTGAAGAAGTACCATAAGGGGCTCAGTGGCAGGCAGCCTGCATTTTCTCAAGACCTCGTCTGAATCCCTCTGCGCACCGTGGGCCTCAGCGCCCCCGGGCCCCCAGGGGACACAGATGGGCAACACGTCGAGGGCAAAAGGCGAGGGTATGACTTATTGCCATGTGGAGAGAAAAGCACAGGACGCGCCCCTGTGATGGGACCAAATTGAATAAAAGCAGGGGGGATGAATGCGATCCAGATCTTCTGCCGATGCCCCGGCAATGCTGTTTCAATTAGCTGGCTCACCAGTTCAAAGGCGAGGCCCTCGATACACTTCTGCTCCGCATGAAGCCACTATCATCACGTTGCCCCCTTGCCTTTCACCCCCCGATTATGGTACCACCTTTTTCCGATCAGAGCCTCCATCTATGCGCTGGCTTGTGCTCATGTTTTGCATTAAACAGATAGTGAACGCCTTGCCATCACCGCCAGTAAAAGCCATTACTCAAAAGACCTGCAGGGGTTTATGGCCCTCACCATGACTCGCTTAGTAAAGTCTAACAGTGTTCTGTATCTACATCAGCACTGTATTACACTGAGATAGGCACATTTCTACCTGAATATGTGAGATCTATAGTTATGCTTGAATAACTGAAATTTTCATCCTTTTTTAAAGCCACATTCCTGACCTAAAACCTATAGAAGTTTAAAAATGTGATCATAAAATTTAAACTCTGAAAGGTGACAGAAAGTTATCGTGACAGGTTCATTCTCTACCTTGAAAGATACAGTGGAGTTATGTAGGGGTCACATTACTTATCCTTACCATCTGTTCAGAAGTGACAATGCTGAATTCTAAGCCCATTTCAAGTTACAGGAACATCAGTAAAAACCAACGAGTCCTCATGGTTGGTATGATATCTTACGAAACATGACCGTTTTGTTTAACATTGTGAAACAGCTGCAGGTTCAATTTTTAAGCATATGGTTTGTGCTTTGTGAAAGGGAGCTATACGCTAAGGTTTGGGACCAAACTATTTGGTTAAATTAAAGATAAAGGACCCTGTTTGAGTTAAAATAACGACCTTCATATGTAGCTATTAGAGCTGCATATTAGATACAACCTCACAAATACATGCATCACAACAGAGGCCATGATATGATATGAAATGCCATAGGTGTTGATTTTAGCAGTAGAATTTAGCATTCGCTCTTAAGCTGAACTTTTTTCTGTATTCATATCCTTAAAAGAAAAAAATCATGTGGTGTTCATATTATGTGGATCGGCCTCATTTGCTGTATCCATACTCAAATTACCAAGAGTAGATTATGACATGTATCGCAGAAGTTAATGTACAGGTTAACTTGATAAAAGCACTCTTCCTTTTTCTTTCAGTCAATTCAAAATGCAATAACACATGGGAGTATTTGCGCAATCTCATGATATTTCGGCAATTTGATCTTGTAACACACAGCTCTGATAACTACTGTACAGTGGTGACATCGACATAGGAAATGACTGTAAATATGGAAGTTCATGTACAGGTTAACTTCGAATAAAGGCCTTGACTTTTCCATTGAAATGGGACATGAAAGCTAGTCCCTTGCTTCGCCTCATTTCCTACTTTCATTCAGTTGGGTCATACATCCACTTATCACTTTTTGGGGTTTGCCTTCAGAACACAAACGCCATTATCAGTTGTAGAGTAATAAGCAGAGCCTCCTGCTGGCTCAAACTTACGTGGATTAAACTATGGGGGATGACTTTTTGGACGGCGAACAATTACAGCCTGAAAATAATACTTGAAAAACTATAGTTTGCTTGTGGTCACTTTAAAATGAACAAAGTTTCCTCTAACAGAACCATAGATTTGTAGGTGAAACAACATAATAAATGGGACTGTCCTGATGCCCTTGTGTTGTCTTTATCTTGACACGTTGATGGATCCCTGTCATCCCAATGCTTTATTTAAATCAGAACACAGAACCATACCGCTGTCTGTCCTCCACTGGTTTCCTGTGTCTTGGTGAACAGCTCCAGACTGTGAATCCTTTTGTCTCATTTTCTCATTTTGGAACTTCCAAAGATAGCGCTGACAGGTGATATTAATGGTCTTTTATTAGCATCGTCCTGATTGCTACAGATTTTTGGAAGTAAGAGATAGAGGGAAAGAACAAGAGAGAAAAAAGAAAGAGAGAGAGAGAGAGAATATGGAAGTCCTCCGCCCACCGCTTCTCACAGGAGATCGCCTCTCTCTTTGATAGCCTGCCCGAATCTGTTCCCCCCATAGAAACTGCCCTGCAGATGTTGTTGCTGTACGCCGACTACAAAGAAGGAGCCCTTTATGAGAAGAACATCTATTTTGGGCCTCAGTGTTTCCGAGCTGTGGTGCTCAGCGAGAGAAGCACTGGCCTAATCTATGTGCCGCTGAAAACTCTGTTTTATTCCCTGCCCGTGATATTTTTAGATTAAAGCCCAGTTCTAATGAATAAAGTGAGGATGTAATATTTTATGACAGTATCAATATGCCATCGCCGCGGTGGGCTTGGGCCTGAAAAAGCCTACGTTGCTATTGGCATCGGCAGAGAGAAAGCGGGGGGAAATGGGGTAGTAACCTCAGTGAAAGAAAGAACATGGAGAGCCCTTTGTGTCAAACCTGACTAGATTCATTTAGACGTGGCTTAGGCTCTCACCCTCACCCACAGAACCCTGACTTTGTTGCACTGTTGACTGTGAGGCAAAGGTCTTGGGGGCAATATTAGCTTTTGATATTATCTTTAATTAAAGCACCAATCCCTCAGCCAAGTTGTCCAAACAGTCCTAAATAGGCCCTGTAAATCAGACAAACATCCTCAATATTTGATGGGTCGAGAGTGTGCACTACAGCCTCCAGATGGTTTGTGTTTCTCAAGCGTTTCACGAGGGATGGTACGGGACAGCGATCTTCTGTTCTGAGTGTGCCTCTTGACAGAGCGAGTTCCTCTGAACCACATGCTGAGTCGTTGGATTTGTGCCTAGGTCGCTGTCTCTCCCATTCTTTTCTGTCCCCTCTGAGTGTGGGTTTATCTGTAGGCTACGTGTGTGCATATACTGTAGCTTTTGTCAGTCACTGACAGTGCTATTGAAACTTACACTGCACATTTAGCATTTCCTGCAAGAAGTCAGCACAGCACACAAGAAAGCAGTGACTGAACTTGGATTTGCATGTTTTTTCCTCAATGCTGTGAGAACAAGTATCTCTTTTAAACCTTATACCATCTTTAAAGGGGACAAATATGTTGTTGTTTTTTTTTCATTTTATTCTCGCATATTGGGGTTGTCCTGGAACATTTTACAGGCGGTAATGTTTTTACAATTTTTTTATTTGTTTTTCCCATTCTGTCTGTATTCACGCTCTGGCTGAAGCACTCAGCACACAGATTGTACTGCCTGTCCCTTTAATACCCCTTCTTCTAAAAAAAAAATGCCTATGCTGCTGTGATTAGTCGGTGGTTACATGTCAATTTCATCTTTGCTCTGCACCATCATTGCAGCCAGGGAATTAATTTAATGGCACTTCTGTGGTATTCAGACACCTTGACATGAATTAAGCATTTAGATACTTAGTCAGTACTTTTATGCAAAGTGACAGAGACAAAAAGGAACAGTAACACTGGAAATCATGCAAGAAGTTTGAGCGCGACGTTAACATTGGACATGACAGAAAAATAGAAAGTAAAATAGTTTGAGGTGATACTAATGGACTATCCACCAACATATCTACCACCGTTCACACCACTGCTTCCTCTTTTGCTTTAAGAATATAGATCATTATCAACTGTCGCCATGGCTGATGTTACCAGGCTGTTCTGAATCCGAGCTACGATGCCCTCTAGTGGACATATCGCTCCACATCTATGACAACGTAAACGATGCATGGAACTACGTAATCAGGGGCGGTTAAATCGTCTGAAATGGCCGATCTGTTTTCGTTTGTAAAGGGCACATAAATGAGGTTTAAAGTTAACGTTGCTTGGCAAAACAACGCCCTTACGCTGATCTTTTATGAGAAAAAAAAAAAGCTGAGTGTAGTAAGATGAAAGGAAAAAGCAGGATGAGGAGGGAGGCAGAGAACGAGATGCTGAGTCCAACATGCCCCGGTTGATAAGCTGCTGGACTGGCGCCAGAAAACTCCCCCCTCCATCCCCTCCACTACAACACACACACAAACTCCCCACCCAGTGGCCAGTTTGACCCCCTCCCGAGCACACACACACACACACACACACCACCACTCCAGTGGCGTCTACCGCTCGCTATTCCTCTTCATTAGTGTTCCAGAACGAGATGCTTGTCATGTAATTAGCAGAGGAGGTTTTCTGAATGCCTGTGTAACACACGCTCTCATTAGAGAAGTGAGAGAAGGCTGGAGAGAGAGAGAGGAGAGGTGGAGAGGCAGGCCTGGGAGGCAAGTAGAGGGAGAGCAATCAGTGAGACAGATGGGGGGAGAGAAAGACAGGGGTGGACAGAGAGAGAGCATGCCAAGAAAAGTGTTGATAGCAACAGGAAAAATAGAAACTGACGGAGATGAAAGGCGGGGTTTTTGACTTAAGTGTGCCAACTGGGGACACGAGTGACAACTACTTCATCTGGGGAAAATGTTAATGGCATACCTGAGTCATTCTCATTAATATTCATAAAATCTTCAGACATTTAACAAACACATTTTCAGATATTTTATGACCCAGGTCTTGGTGGTGGGGAGGTGAGATGGAAGTATAAAAGACAGGGGAGGAGACCAGACACAGGACACAAGACAGACTCTGTTGAAAAGCAGTAACTGACAAGCAGCTCCTTCTTCCCTCTCATCACCCTGATAAGCCCTCCTCTGCAGCCTGAACCACACACCTCATCACAGGCTGGATGAACTGAACAAAGCCGACAGGTCTACCAGTGCGCTGATGTTGTTATCAGTGTGAACACAACTGGGGTTGTAGTGGAGCTAATGATACCTCTTTCCCACAACAAGTGACCAGGGAAATGCTGAAACACTACAAGGGCTCAACCACGTCCTTAGAAGCAATGGATTTTGTATTTTCTCGAGGCAATAATAAAATAGATGCTTGTAATCCAAATTGACTTTTACCACATAAATTTAGGGGAAAGAGAGGTCTGTAAATCAAGGGATAAATCGTTCTTAATGTCACAACCCCAATGAAAATGTTATTATTTCTCCTACTTTCATCAGAAGTTCATTTGAATTGAAATTTTGAAATAAACTTTTTTTTTAATTAAGACAGCCAGTCCTGTCATACACTGGTCCCAGTGTCAACTTGGACTGGCTTAACCTGAACCCACAAAAAAACGTCAAATGACGATGACTTCTTCCTTTTCTGAATCAGCTGAGTGCTCTAAACATAACACACACATTATTTTACAGACACAACATGTGTGATTCACGGTTGTAAAGTAAAGTGGCAAGTAATTTTCACATATTTACTTAAGAGGTCATGGTCATTTCACAAAATGTGTGATCTGGCTGGACTGGCTCCAGTGAGCCAAATTTGGTTAAGGATAATGAATGCATGGATGAATCAACATTAAAACAGAACAACATTAATTTGATGTTTTCAGCCTGATATACATAAACTGAACTGTAGAGATGGCTCAATCAAGACAAGTTCAACACATTTCTGGATAAAACATAGTGACTCAAAAGATTAAGATTCCGTTATTAGTCCCACAACGGCTAAATTCAGCCTAAGCATTTAACCCATCCTTTAACACACCAGTGAGCAGTGGGCAGCACATTGTTGGTCGCCAGTGGAGCGTGGGGGTTCAAACTGGCAAATCTCTGATTGCAAGCCTGACGCCATAGGCTGCCCAATGTACTCCTCCAAACAATTGATCATGCAGTAAAGGGTTAACCCACACTGTTGGCAGGTGGGTAGAAATAAGTTTTAATAAGATTAAAGAAAACGTATTATTAACTCCTTCTCATATGCAGCATATCTAACAGTGTCAGTATATTGTGTGATTCCACTTACCATTTTTCCAGTAGGTGTGTTTGCTCCATGGTAATACAGCCAAAGTAGTACAGTTTGAGAAACACATTGGTCCAATGTGTCGTGGTTGAATCATTCTTAAAAAGAAGCAACAGCCAGCTGGAGATGGATAACTTGAGCAGGTCTTGTTTTCCACATGCTTACACCAACTTCACAACAGCACCTCCCTCGTTCTCCCCTTTTTCTTTGAGCTTTAATGTTGGTCGGCAACCAGCTGGACTGTAGTGTGGAGCAGGAGATTGGCAGGAGATAATAAAAAATAATTATCTTTATCATGCCTGTTACTCTTGACAAATTAATTACAAGACTGAGTACTTTCTATGATGTCTTTCCAACAACACTTCCTTGTTCCTTATTCTCATGTGACTGAAGTAACCAATCAGAAGTGAGGAGGACTGGGGTAAACGTGAGGAAAACCACAGAGGTAGATTCAGTCATTTACTGTTACAATTGCTGATGAAGATGTTTAAACATTTAGATATGTAAAATAATAACAGTGTAGACATTGTAAATTAAATACACAAATTAATTTTTTTTTATCATAACACAATACTGAAATGAAATCCATAAATGATGAAGTTTCATCATGATATCAATAATTTAAAGTCTTCACCCTATTCACCTGTAGAGCCCCATCCTCCCAGTTGTCTTTCCTTCTAAACCTCACCATGGAAACTTGCCTGTATGAGACTCTTAGCAACTAATAACCACAAAACAGCAGTCTGATTTCATAACATAGTCCATGAGGCCTCTTGAAACTCGAGGTCTGCTGGAGCCTTTTCATTGGAGCTCTCTGCTAATGTTTGGGATATGCTCTTACACATGGAGTACATTGCCTGCACCACATCTTGATGTCATGTGACATAAATGGCCAATAGCTCAGTTGTTGAGCACGTTTTGGGGCTTTATCTGTAGACAGATGACCAGCTACTGAACTTCCAGGCAGCAGATGAAGAGCAGTGTCTTCTAAAGCCTGAGGGACAATGCAGCTCTGAATAAGAGGATAGGTTGAAAACTTCATGCCAGAGCCTGAAAGGTTGTGTTTTCTTTTTTCTTGAAGCCCATGTTGAAAAGTGGTAACCAGTAATGTCTGCACTTCATCATTAACTTAAAAGAATGAGGCTGTCCAATTATAGAAATACAACTCCAGCATGTGGAGTAGGGAGGATAGATCTGGATCAGGTGAACTAATGTCCTGCACAGCTATGTCAAGATGTTGAGATGGATTTGTAAAACAAAAGAATAAAAGAGATTGAGATGAAAAATCAAAAACAAAACAAGATTCATCTCATTCAAGCAGCAACTGTAGAGTCTGAAAAGTTGCCCTAATGTCAGTGTCTCATTAAATGCATTCTTTTTAATGACCAGCAGGGGGGGACTCCACTGGTTGCAAACAGAAGCCAGACTGTTCATCAATCTATAAGAAAATTACCCTATTCACACTCAATTTATTGCCTCAGGAAACATTTATTTATGCAATCATATAGTCTTCTCAAATACAGCTTGATGTTCAGTTTGTTAATAATGGTCCTATTTTTTGTTTTATAAAATTTCTTATGAAAGTTAATCTTCACATTTTGGTCATCGAAAATGACTTGTTCAGTATTTTTTGAAGGCAGTCTAAGGAACTGGCTGCTCATTTGAAATTACAGATGTACCGTCATCATCAAAATTACTACCTAGCGCAAGCATTTGCTGATAAATTAGCATCCTTATTCCCAGCTCTAACCTCCAAATGTGGCCAATTCTGTTTAAAAAAGACACCAAAAACAGGGATGCTACAGCTAAAATGCTAAAACAAAAATTAGACGTCACAACCAACACTAGTAGATGACATCACAGTGACTACATCCACTTTCTAATATAGTCTGCCATCCTTACACCTTTAAAAGCAGGTGGAAGATCAGTGTTCAGGGCTCTGGAGACAGTGTGTGACCTCTGACCTCTCATGTTGTGGGAGCAGGTTGCAGCTTGTCATGTTTTGTAAGTCATATCTTCATCTGCAATGTAATTACCGCAGAAAAGTGTTTATAATGAGGTAAGCAGCAAGTGAAAGTCATCATCATGCTCAATGCTCGTCAGATTAAATGATCAAAACTAGATTAACTGTATTTCCACAAATGAGTGTTCACCAAGTGAAAGTACTGAAACAGCTCAGTCCGCGGGGTCTAGATTGGGGTTCTCTCTCCTCCACTTTCACTCTCTTCCTCCCACCATCTATCTCCCTCTGTCTTTGTCTCACTCACATAACGTTCACATACACAAGCAGCCATGCAATCCCTGGCCCATCTCTCATCGCCGCTGTCTGGCAGGGTGGTGTTCCTTTGTTTCTCTCCAACTTTTCACTCCAACTCTCATGCACCGATTCCCATTCCCAACCGCCAGCCGCCCCCACTCACCCACACCTCACTCACCCCTACTCCCACTCCCACCTCTTACTGTGCAGAAACGGGGTTATTTTTAGAGCCCATTTGATGGTTTAAGGATGTTAAGTCCATATTGTGCCATGGATTTTCAGGGAGGAAACAGGCTGTTTCTCTTTTTGCCCCCTAACCTCCATTTCATTTCCTTCCCTGCATCCTCTCCTTCCTTCTCAGAAGCCCCCTTTGTGAAACACGTCTTACAAACACACTTTCTTTTTCTCCCTTACACTCGCAGCCTCAGCCTCTCTCTCTCTAACCACCCGATTGTCAACACAACACCACACCACCGCCATGCTCTCACCTCCCTCCTCACACCTACACAATTCTCTCATTTTCTTGTTCTCTTTCTCTCTCTTCCTCGCAGCGAGCTGTTTTTCTTCCACTACATGCAATCTGGGCCTGTCATCATTCAGACCGCTCACCCACTCTGCTGTCTATCTTCGGATGGGAGAAGCTTTTAGTGTTGCACCTCTCTTACCAAGCCTTACATTATACGGTTTGTTTTTGTGGTGTACGGAACATGCTGAAAACAAAAGTGCACAGACAATTCATCGTATAATTGTCAAAAAACACTGCAAGAGAAAAAGTCTTCCAGACTGCAAATCCAACTCTATTTTTACAATTAGTGTCTAATTTTGTTGTCATTAATTTGAACTAAAACTATATACCATAAGTAATTACAGCTTTTGGGTTCATAGTTTTAGTAGTCCACATCAGTTCTTCAGAGGAAACATATTACATAGTGTAGCTTGTGAAAAGTTTGATTAGGTTAAACAAAAATGCTGAAACTTAATGGAGCAAATCAGTCTGTTTAGATTATAGAGAAAAGTTTCAAGCACCAGCCTGACGTGACACATTGCTGCTGTCACACTTGTTTCACAGCTCAACTCTGCCCTCTATCTCTGGATCTCTGCAATGCACTCCATATTCAACAATCAGGTAAAGCAATTGCATGACAAACCAAAAATTCAAAGTGTATTAGGGTTTGACGTTAAAAAAAAAAAAAAAGATAATTATGTTTTTGATCATTAAATCAGTTTCTTTTACTTTGCCAAATTAAAACTTCCTTTTCCCTAAAACCCTACCTGATGCTCGGTTTGAGCTTTTAAAGTCTTCTGTCAGTGTGCAATCAGAGAGCTGGCACGGCCACCTACCGGCTTCTGTGCGTCTCACCAGCCTGTCTCAAGTAGGCCTCGCCATGTGTTAACACTTTACTCCCCAAATACCCATGATGACAGCGTCGCTCTGTCTCTTTAAGACCCGGCGTGGAATGCTGTGGTTTCTGCCTAGGCGTTTGGGGTAGTGCCCTCACCCACACATAAACACAACCCTAAAAAGTGACTGTGACTCACTCTCCTCCTCGCTGTCCCTCTCCTCTTTCATTCCCCTCTATCCTCACCCGCCCCGTGTGAGGATGTTTCTTGTGTTGTTTTGTGGCCTGCGCTTTGATTCAAATTTACTTGAGTGTTTAAAAGAAAACAATGTCCCAAGCTAATCTGGTTGGCGCTGTGTCAGAGCACGGCGGCGCGTTTCCTGTTTCATATGTTTATTTGTGCCACAGGTGAAGAGGGAGGGTGGCGCCGTTGTCTTTGGCCTCGATGACCCCACAGAGACTTTTAATGCTCCAAATAGGAAGCAAACATGATATCTTGCACATATGTCTGTACTGTATGTTGGCCTATGATAAATCACAGGTACGAGCAACTTAACGTTTAATAAAAACACATTTAAGATGAATAAAAATGGTGGCCTTATGACCTTTTTAAAAAAAAAAAACAAATCACCTGATTGGCAGAAAAACTGTTTACCATCACTTCTTGTTCATAATGTCTCCCATTCTGAACTCAAAGGATACCCAAGTCCACATGAGCCGCCTCTAGCTTGAGCCAGAGAGCCCTCCAGTGGCGGGAGCTGGCAGTGCCTTTCTCCATGAATAGGATCAATAGGCAAGCTCCCTTTATTAGATCCAGATTTGACCGTCTGAAGGCACAGATGAATGATTTTTGTAGTCTGGTGAGCAGCCCACTTCGAGTTCAGCCTGTCAGACATGTCTGGGGGGACGTGGGGGAGGAAAAGAGAGACGCGGGCCTCAAAAGCCTTGAGAATGCGGGACAGGGGTAAACCCTAAACCTGAGAGCTCAGCCCGGGCTAGCAGCCTTGCAGGGAACAACACTTTTCTTATTGAGCCAGCGGGCCAGACCCAAATGAGAGGTGACAGCATATTCATTTCACTCAGTGTTTTTCTTTAAGGGCTTTTTAAAATGCTGCTGAATGATGAGCGGTCAGTGGATTTATAGTTCAGGGGGATGATTTAGGCTTTCTAAATGGCACTGCTTTCCTCCTGCTCTTGCCTTTTTCCACAGGAGCAAGACGTTTTCAGCGGCTTCATTTCAGCCTCGTGTTGTTCGTCCAGAGATGACTTCCCCACTGGCAACCAAGATTGATTTAAAAACGTAAAGCTAGCACCTTGTTTCCCATGCCCAGTCTGGACTGGAGGCAGGGTGTGTCCGCACTTCCAGCTCAACTGCCATAAGATAAGTGGTGTGGGGAAATCCATGTATACACCCTCAGAAAAGGCAGAAATTCACAGTATTTTTTGATGTGCTGTGAAAAGTGATTATAAGGAGCCGTGCATAAAGCGCAGACGCACGCCAGACACTGACCCAAATACACTCTCTTTTCTTTCATTAAGTGCATACCAGAACATATTATATGTAATGATAACATGCATTTCGTCTCGACACCACATGTCCCTTCCACAAACATCCACTCTCCCAAGCTCTCATCTCAGCACAACCCTGAGGGCGAGAATACCAAGACTGAAACGGATGAGGTCACATCGTGGACGTATCAGCGGGCTCGCTCTGGACCTGATGAGTGGCAACACATCAGGAGGCATTGGGAGGTCGTTAATTTATAGGGATGCTATTACCTTCATAAATGCCTGCCTCATAAAATGACTGCCTTGCTTTAATTTAATACTTCCCGTTGCTAATTATCACCGCACACACCAGTGGGCTGCTGTCTGCGCTCTGTGTGAGCTGCTTTGGAAAGGACAGAGTAAGATTTTGTTGTTGGGTAAAACCATCACAACTCTTGTCTAATCTTTTGCAACAAAAGGAGCTTACAGTGAGTGTTAAAAGAGGTGTCACGGTGGTTTTACCATAGATATCATAATCTCCTGTTTCTCAACAAAGCATCTGTTAAACCTTTTCACTGCATAAACATGTAACAAAGAGTAAAAAGTAAGACTTTTTTAGAGCCGTGGGCTTTACATGCTGTTCCATGTCTGGCCTGTGCCTGCCTGGAAGCGTGCGTGAACAGATTTGATATTCTGCCCTGCCTTCCCTGGTGCCACACTGCCATTTTCTCTCTCCCCGAGGAGCAAAATTAGAAAAAAAAAACAAAGAAAATGGTTGGAATGGGACCGATCTCCATCTCCAGATCATCTCGGTAGCCCCTTCAACTAAATAAATAACTCATTACAGTTCAGAGTGAGGAGCTTCATTTACTCCAGGCGATGTAATCACAGATGGCTGTAGGTTGCCCCACATCATCTCAAATACAAGTGTTTTTGGTGGAGTCCCAGGAGAAGGACTCTGAAATGTTAACATAGCAGTGAGGAGAGACTGGCAGGGGACTGCGTATGGGAGGCTGTTGATGGCAGATTGTTTGGCCTCACTGCAGACTGGAGTATTAAGTTTGCAGCAAAAGTACAGAAGGGGATTCTGTCAACAATATTAAAGCATACGTATACTAAACACACACACAACAGCCACATTCCACATGTAATGTTAATACCGTGGTGAAAACAAGAAGTCCTGGATGGTGCAAGGCTTGATGAAACCACCAGACATACAACATTAAGAATTTGCAAATAATTTCTGCTTTTTTTTTTTTCCTCTTTAATAAGCACAAGAACGAGTTTCACCACACAGGAAAAAAGATCTGTGTTAGAAGGTTTAGGTCGTCAAAGTGGATCAATTCAACAAGCTCCAATAACTTACATGGTGCTTTTTGCAGTGTTTTATACTATCTGAGATAAATCAATGCAAATTTACTAACTGTGTGTAGGTCTACGGCTTGAAGAAGGGTAGATGTCATTTTGAAACCGATCCAAATCCACCTATTTTTTTTGTCTTTTTCCTGCCATTAAAAGAATCAGTAGAAATAGGATTGAACTTAAAGGGACAGTTCACCTAAAAATGTGTATTCTATTAAATTAAATGTAATGCTACATGGTCCAGTTCTTTAATATCGTGGAACTTTAAGGCACTGGGCTTTTTGTGCTCCAAAATAATACATTTGGAGTTTTTACTACACTGGAAAGAAAAGAGTTCCTGCATGAAACTGCTCACAACAAGGTCTGTGGAATTTCTTGTGTAAGAGGGTCATAATTTTTGGAGAGGAACATTGCTGGTGATTTTTTCAAACTTACGTTTCTGGCACTTTAAACACCACAAACCCAGTTCCATATAGTTCCATTATATGTGAGAGAGGACAGACGTCTCCAAAAAGTGGGCTTCAGTCCAAAGCAGCCAATGGAACAGCACTACAGGTAAGCATGAAGACAGTGTTTATTTCTGGTTATCAGGTGAAACTTTTCTTTAATATGTGACTTTTTTAACGTTGATTTTTTACCTTAAAGAGAGAATTCTGATTATTAAACAGTAAGGATCCAAACAAAAGCTGTCTTTTCATTCTCTCCCCCTTCAAACAGCATTGTCTCTACCTTTATTAATATGAATTCCAGTTAATATCAAACAACATACACGTCTAAGTCTTTGGGACTTAGTTGCTGTTCAAATGTGTTAGAAAACTTCTTCTACTGTATCCTGAGGAAGGCAACACAGCAGGCGCGTGAATGCCATTTTTCAGTAAAACGGATGTTGGGATTTCCGCCCATTGTTTGGTGCTGGGAACACTATTATCAGTGTTGTTGTTTTTAATCATTGCATTAGGATGTGGTGCCACAAACAGAAGGTCTAGCCGGTGATGAAAGAGGACCTTTTTACCAGATGACCCCTCCAACACTGAAAGAAAAAAGAAAAACAAAAGTGGTCAGAAAATATAACCTGTTTTTAATTGTTTTTAATAATGTGTCTTTTTTTCTAGGCTTTTTTTCTGTCACGTGGGTTAGGGTTAGGTTGTTATGGGCTTTTTTTAATGGATGCTCGTTGTTTTATGAAGTTACAGCAACAGATCCAACATCTTCCACTCATTTTTGCCATGTCCTCCATCCTCTCCAATGCAAAGGAAGAAACCTGTTTCACTCTGGTTGCCCTGCGTGAAATAGCGACCTTGATGAGGCTATAAAATGCTATGGTTGGGCGACTTTCCTCACCGTGAATTGCCCCACATCCTTTAAGGTGGGGAGGTAGG
>JAOWBC010001387.1:6107565-6122140 GCA_028566105.1 Hypoplectrus providencianus | reverse complement strand
TCTCTCTCTCTCTCTCTCTCTCTCTCTCTCTCTCTCTCTCTCTCTCTCTCTCTCTCTCTCTCTCTCTCTCTCCTCCCAGAGAATGTAAATAAAGCAAACAGTGCACATCTGGTTTTCACATAAGTGCATCGCGTCACACATGGCGCAGCGTGAATACCTGCAACTGCAACATATCCAAGACACAATTAAATATTTTATATAAAAAAAAACCCTCATATATGGTCATATAACGTCCAAATAATGTCAAGTTCAGCGTGCACTTTGCTCGCATTTACTCAGTCAAGTTAATTCGGCTGCATGACGTTTTCCTCACATCCATCATAATAATCTTCCGAGGGGTGACTGCTCGGATTGTGCCTCATTAAAATGAGCCATTGTGCACGGGGTGAGCTATGGTAATATCTTCATAATCAAGGTATTTTTCCAAAGGGCGACTTGTTAAATGTTTTGAAGACTTATTTCCCCTTTGAATAAGGGCTCTTTTCATGCAGCCACTGCAGAGAGACTCGGGGGCCTCAGAACAATTCTTGATTTGTTGTGTGTGAGAGTTGAATAGCGCGGAATGTTTGAGGAGAAAATATGCTTTTAAATGACTCTTTCTGCTCCTTAAAAAAAAAAAAAAAAAGACAGGAGGCCAGCGAGGGACAGACAAGAAGTGAAAGGGACTTTAGCATGGAAGGAGTCAATTTTACAGAGCTGCAGTGGAAATGCAGTCTAGATTATCCCTGTTTGTTCTGATTCCAATAATGTTTTTTTTATTCAGAGGTAGCGTGTGTATTTTTTGCGTGCAAGTGCTGCACTCATTCAGGGGAGATATTGGTCAGAATGTGGCACGCCTCAATACAGAATATAAAGAAATATTCCTCATTCGAGCGTATCCACGCTCCCAACATTTGGTTTTGTTTGGTTAAGGCCAGGCGAGACTGGGACTCTCCAATAAAAATAAATCTCAAATTAATTATGGCCTAGAGCGAGGGGCCAGACAGTTCGTGCTTCTATGTGCTGCAGACTTTCTTACTTTTTGCCCTCAGTATTTTGACTCGGGCTGTCTTTTAGCCCGAGAGAAGGAATGATGTGAATACATGCCTGCTGTCTAATAAACAGCAGAGTTACCAGGCGCATATTGACTGGGACTATTTTTTCATTGGAATAACCCTCCGCGGAAAGGTTTCTCACTACAGTCAGCATTGGATACCTTATTTCTCACTTCAGGGCTGATCAAATAAGGTACACGTTACATTCATGAAATGTCAATGTTTTTTTTTTTGTTGTTTTTTTTGTTTTTTTATATTTTAATTTTTTTTTTTTTTAATAGAAAGCAAAAGAGAAAATAGGTGCAATTACAGATGCAGGTTGACTTGTTTTGAGAACCAGCACTGCACACAGGCATGAAGCTGTATCGACTCAAAACACTGTTAACAAAAAAATGTACCTGATTAAAGAAGGCTCTTAAACTTTATGCCCCTCTTTATGTATCCCCTTTGACTGATTGTTTTCACTTGTTAGGCCTATGTGACAAATAAAACCCCTCATACTCACTTTCCCTAAGTCTGTAACTCAATTCTCCATATTTTAAATCTTAGTAGATCTCCCTATAAGCTAAAAAAGAAAAGGCTGGGCCTAACAATTGAAATATAAACTCATGCACAGTGTCCGCCCACCTCTGGCTGGTTGCCCCAGCGGAGAGACAGAGGAGCTACTGGCTCGTGGTGTAAGGAAGAAATGTCTGGCTGTCTAGTTCCAGCGTCGAGCCAGATGTTCTGTGGTTCGCTGTGTAAACCAACTTGCATCTGTTTATTGGCCTTCCAAAATGTTTGTTACCACTGTATTCATTATGGTCTTGGTAGGTCCTGGACCCCCAGTCTTCCTAATAAGCTCTATATGTGTGGGATGGCAGGTATTTGACTGTCTGAGGGGAGACTTCCCAGGAAAACAGGAGTTTTTTGTGTCATTTGAAAAGAATGCAAGAAGGGTTTTTGTATTACATTGCATTGAAATCATTTACAAAAGCTTAATTAATGATGGACTTTGTGGTGAAGTGGGGGCTGTTTTAGTAATTGGGGATAACAAATGAGGTGTTTCAGGATGAATCATATGATGCCTGCCTATATGAAAAGCTCACACACTGGAATGCATAAAGAGAAAGAAAAAGAAACGAAACCAGTCACTGAAGAGTTAAACAAGGTGTCTCCCTTAATTACACAAGTCTGAACTGGCCTCAGGCAGGAGAAGCCTTGACCCTTAGCAGGATCCAGATGTGGTGGTCCCAAGGGGTGGGGGCCCTCAGCCCCACCAGACCCCCAAGTGGAGAGCAGACAGGCCGGCCCTGCTGTCTGACTGTTTGGCCACTCAAGGCAGAACACTGCAAAAAATATCCATCATTATTTCAACTCAATCTTATTTTATTGTTAAGCATGAGAAAAGCTCACTGTGGTGGCATGTAAAGTTGTTTTTTTTTTAATAAATGTGATTTTTTTTGTTAAAAAATAAATCCTTAGAAACAATCATAACAACACACTTTGGGGGATTTCCTTTAAATCTCTAAATCTAAGTTTTCTACTTTTTTTTTTTTTTTAGATTTATGTGTTTATGTTGGCCTAAATATATCACTGAGATGCTGAATGAGCTGTGAACAGGAATGTTTTTTTGCAGTGTTGTTGGTGTGGTCACGTTCAGAGCTGGCTCCCTGTCTAGCTTCTGCACTGAAATTATGCTTGAAATGATGAGGGCAATTTCATAGGGCAGACGAAAAGAAAAAAAAAATACCTATGTGGGGGTGGGGATTGGGCGATTTCTTTTAGTCTTTTTTTAGGCTGCAGGCAAGCAGGGAGAAACCACCGAATAACAACAATGATCATAACAATAGTGATCATTTTAAAAAAAAAAAAAAAGCTATATCTGAGCGCCAGTTTTCTCTAATGCGCGTGTGTGGATGCAGGCTGCATTTCATCCATTGAGTCCCGCGCGGAACAGCAGACGCACACGTGTAGAGCAGACGTTCAGACTGTAGTGCGGTTAGGAGCTGAATGCTTGGCTTTTATTAATGGTGTCTCAGGAAAAACTTCACAGAGAGCTGTAACAGAAAAAAAAAAAAAAAAGTTGCAACAACTCCTGCAGTAGGTGTTCAGGTTTCTCTCCCTCCTTGATTTAGAGCTCCATCAGCACCAAGTCCGAGAGAAACATCTGTCCACATCCAAAGATAAAAAAAACTTTATTTCATGTATCCATTTCACAATGAAATATAGGATGAAACAGATTTACACAGGGATGGAGGCATGGCCAGATGCTGGAGTGTAGGCGTGAACTAAAAAAGCGCTCTAAAACATGGGACAGTAAAACCCTTATTCTCAAAAAAAAAAAAAAAAAAAGGAAAAAAAATATTGTGTGCAGGAATAATTCATAGCCGGACAAATAGTAAACTCTTCCACACCATCTGTGACACTACTGGGAAAAGCCAAACAACGCACAGGGCTTATTCTCCACAGCAATGGCTGTGCACAACGCAGGCAGTCATCCTGTAAATATTTCCGAGCAGAAAAACATAACAGCGGAGCGAACAGTCAATTGTTTTCCCTGCTTATCTCTCTGGGACAGTATCCTGCTTTTTTGAAGGCAGGGCTTTTCGGTGACACACAGCTTCCTTCTCAACCTTCTCAACAGTGACTTCACTTCCCAAATTTAGAGGAAAGAAAAAACTCAATCCGGTAAAAAAAAAGTGTCTCTTCTCTCTCCGCCACATACCGGGGGCTGGAATTAATTCAGGAGCGTGTCATGTTTGGGATATCGTCGGGGTCCGCTGAAAATTGCGCAAAATGGACGGAACTATTAAGGTAAGGGTGGAGAACGGGGTGTATTGGGTTTTGTGGGAGACTGCTTTTTCGGAGTTGCGCCTCCTTTTTTTGAAGCAATGGGTCTGAAATGCCCCTGTGTGTCGGTGTGTGTGAGAGCTGCGGATCTCCAATCTTGACGACGATGAGCGGCTTTTTTCTCTCGGTCTGAAAAGCGGTAACCAGATTTCCTTCTCCTTTCCTCTTTTCTTTGAAACTCGCATTTTTATGTATTTTTTTTTAATTTTTTTGCCTGGTTGAGAGGACACGCTGTGGGTTCAAATCAGAATCACGCTTTTGGATTTTAGAGGGAAACCGAGCGCACAATTACGCACGTCTGGGGAAGACAAAAAGGAGTGGCGATGAATTTGAAACAACATGCCGAATGTATTTCTTTTTTTAAAAAAAAGGTAGACGTGATCCACGAGTTGGAGGGTTTTTGGTGTAGTCGGGGCTGCGGGAGTTGAGCAATAGCCATGACTGGATGTTACCGCTGGATACGATGTGTCGAGCTGCGCAACAGCGGTGTGGCACGTCGCCCGGCTCGGTCCCCAAAAGCTCCTGTCGTGGGTCTAAAAAAGAGCGATATTTGAACGAGGAACAATCATTATTTGTGTTGATATTCTATCGTGTCTCCCTCTGAGGGGTTTGTGAAAGTGTAAGGAAAGCTGTCATTTGAGTAACTTCATGCGGTGACTTGCAACACTCGAGGCTTCACAATGATACCTCGGCTTTGCTCCTTTTTTAAGAAAAAAAAAAGTTACACAACTATTTTGAAACGGTATGTTGGTAGTCACGAGCGCTGGTGTGCATTAACTTTGGCTACTGGCCCCCTCAACATTCAAATTCCAGATGCATTATGGCTGCAGCCACCAGATGTTGAATGGCAAGTCCCTATTAGTTCACCCTGTGATGCGTTCAGTCTGTCCTCCGCTTAACAAGTGTATAAGCTCACAAGAATGCAGCAGTCTGCGTTTTTTGCTCTTATTGTTGCTGAAAAGTGATGTTTTCTTTTTTGGAAAACTTAAAGTAGCGGCTTTGCGGCGGCTGGGTGTGGTGTGAGTTTTGGAAGAGTGTAAACCTTTGGCCAGACAAAAATGTCAGGCTGCATATAGAGTCACTTTAAATCCCGTCATTCAGCAGTCACAGCGCTGGGATTGTTTGGAGGAGAGGGGGGGGTGCTGCGGCAGGACGTTAAGCCTGGATGCCTGTAACAAAGCAACAAGTTGTGACAATTAATGTAATCATAATTAGATCCTTGGGGTGTAAATGACTGGCTGCTTTAGCTGCATTCATGCTGGCTAAAAGAGAGGAAGCTCTCTCTAGCCATGAGAGCTTCCTGCTCCACACAATCTTTTCCTGACAGGTTTCCTCTTCCTCCTTAAACAAAAGACAGGAATGCCCCCCCTCCTTCTCTCTGGGTGGCTCCTGCTTACATGGCTGTGTATGTGTGTGTGTGAATGTGTGTGTGTGTGTGTGAACGCCAAACAATCACACGTGCAGTCTGGATGTGGAGCTATTGCATACATCCAGTCTGCTCCAGACGCGTCGTGACGCATGTTGGAGAGATAGGCTGGGCTGATGTAAACAGAGCAGAGGTGGCTCCCAGCAGGTGTCACACTCACACAATGCTTACAGTGGTGCGGGCAGTTCAGCAGCTGAGCTATGGGTTAGTTCATGTTTTTTCCTCCTCTGTTTGAGGAAGGGATACATTGCAAAAACAGACTTAAGATTGAATCTGATTTTAAGGAGTGAAAATATGTTTTGACTCACACCTTGCTGAGCTTTTTGTGGTTTGGGTCAGATATGGACCTTTAGGAGGAACTCAAGTGGTGGAAGAAGTATTTGGATGCTTTACCTATAGATGTAGTGAATTCTAAGTAGAAGTCCTGAGTTTATGATGTTAATTTAATGTTAAATCAGCAAATTATATGCAAAATATCAAAAGTGAAAGCATTATCATTATACACAATAGCTTTTGAAAGTATATTTATTTTGCTTTTGTAAATAAATACACTTAAGACCATTTTAATGTAGTTCATCAATGTGGAGCCAATTTTAGACACTGTGAATATTAAATGTATTAAAGTGTATAACCTATTTTGTATGCAAAAAGTTAACTATACGTGTCAAATAAATGTAGTGGAATGAAAAGTACAATATTTGCCTTCAAACTGTAGCGGAGCAGATGTATAAAGTAGCAGAGGAAAAAAAAGAAATATCAAGTGAAGAACTCCCCATTTCGTGTAAGAGTGGAGACTTATCTGTGGACGCTGTGAGGCAGACAGAAAACTGAGCGTAACCGCCTGCAGCTCTCAGACAGGCATAATGTGTGTGTTCCCCGCAGATACTGGAAAGAAAACATAGGCATTGGTCTGTCATCTTTTCAGCTTGTCTCCATGAACGTGGTGTGATCCTATTTTTAAAAAAAAACCTCTCTGCAATCTCGATAGGCACACACCACTTGCCAATCATGGTTCAAATTGCGCAGGCTGATATGTCACTGTAAATATAACGTGCAACAGTCATAATAGCTCAGTAAGCCCTTATCGGCCTGTAATGAGACATTCCCTCACTCTTCCACGCTTTATCATCCACAGACGAGCTGGTGTGCTCTGCTCAGATAGAGAGTCCTGCTGCCAGGGTTCAGAGCGTGATGGATCCACAGATGAAATCACTGGAAAATCTAATTCTGGCAAAATGGTTAAATGCTCTGGAGAGGTTCAGCCTTTTTTATCCACCCATTAACCTGAAAAGTGGATTTGTACCAAAGAATTACAAAAGTTTTAGTGTCTGTGGCAATACAACAGAGGGCACTATAGTGCAATTACAAATTAAAACACCTTTTTGCCACTGCAAAGGTCACCAGACCTGGATGTAATGAAGGGTACGGATCGAAGACGCCACTTGTCATTTTCTTTTATTGGATAACTTTTGTGAATAATTTGCAATATCCAAATATTAATATGGAAGTTTATCCAACAATTCGTACTATGTATTCGGTCCCAATAGTAGAATAAAGAGCTTAGTAGTGATAAAGATGATAACACATTTGTAAATTAGACAGTTTTGTTGTGCTCATTTTTAATATCTTGCATGAACTGAGACATGCAACCTACAAGCTTTTGTTTCAGAAGTTAAAAAGAAAAAAAAAAAAGTCATCATCATTTGTTTAGTTTTTCAAAGCATCTATAATTGCCATAAAAGACACTTCGATATCATTGTGAACCAATAAGTCAAGGCCAACTAAAATAAGTTAACTAGAAAAAGAAAGTTCATCATTTAGATGGAAAAAACACAAATAAAGAACCTTGTTCACAATCTGTCAAATGTGATTTAATGTATTAAATACTCAATACATGTGTATTGGCAGATCACAAGCCTTTAGAGATGCATGTCATCACCTACTGTAGAGGAATATAAATGCTGTGTTTTCAGTGAAAGCAGTTTGGCTTTGCTTAGGATCATTTATTGGCTTTATATGAATCAAGCATTTGCTGTAGTTAAAGGAAACTAAAGGCTAAAGGAAACACATGTTGTGTTGGAGAAAAGAGCATCCCTGTCATTAAGTCACTCTAGTGATTTTTGTATACTTAAATATATATAGCACACTGTCATTGTACAGATGATAACTTATGCTACAAAAAGAGACATTTACCATCCAAACAGGGATAAGAGAAAACTTTCTCCTTGCATGAAATGTCTTGGAATGGAATGGCACCAAAGTTATGTGAGATCATGAGGATTTCGCTTTCATAAAAGCAACGTTTCAGAGAATGCAAACGGCTACATGTTGGAAATACTGATCAATGAATATCAAGTAGCATTTTCCCCCTGGAGCAGATATGTGGCATTTTGGAATGAAATAATTCAGTCCTCGGGAATTAGACACGTCTCGGTCTAAGCTGTGCCATCAGATCCTATCAGATCCAGATGTGCATCAGACCCGAGCCTAATCCCCAGCAGAAGCATATGACTGTAATGATTTCACTTGATATTCCGACTTATTGTTTTTTGTGTATTTGTTTGATTGTTGTTAACAATGATGGATGGAACTTTTAAAAAAAAAAAAGGATGTTGCATTAACTTATGGTAAGCATTATTCTAATTCAGTGCCCGCTGTGAGAAGCCTGGTCTGAGATGGTGACATTGCTCGACTCTGTTCACTGTCAAACAGAAAGCTAGTGACATCTGTATGTTGAAATGTAACCCATGCTTGTCTCCTGAGACCTTACACGAGGAGCATGTTGGAAACCACGTGATGTCTTGGCCAGCCACAAGTTTTCCGCGTTTGTTTTCTTTAATAAACTTACATTGCTCCAGCTGAGCCACAGCAAAGGGGTCAGTGTAGCCGTGACCCCCCCTTGCTTCTGTTGAGTCTTCAGCTGCGGAGGGAAGCCCAACGCTCAGACGAGACAGACACGCCAGGGCAGGACAGGGGACTTTTGGGTCCAACAATGTCAAGAATGACAACCGGTGAAAGAAGATTATTACAAAACCAAAAAAATCTAGGAAAGAATTTGATTATCTTGACGATAAACAGTACAATTTTTTGAACCAATGGGTCATTACTGGTAGAACAACTGCATGGATGGACTGATACTGAGGCCGAGTCCAGCCTTTCAACTCTGCCTTACTCCGCTGTGGGCATGATTGAAGTCATAACATCAACAGGAAGCTACGGTTGCTACGTGGGCTATGTACACAAACTACTAAGGATGCCAGACTGTGATATGACCCATAACTGCACATAATTGCTGTAAACAAAAAATACACAAGAGATTGAAAATCTGACATCACAAGTTTCCGGTGTAGCGTCGAATGAAAGACTGGAGTTGTATCTGCTCCTGTTTGTGAGTTTATTGTTATCATTCTTATCACAATATGTCTTTTTGAAATTTGGGTTTATGTGCCTAAATATATATATTTAGGGATTTCTTGCTGAGAATTTGATGAGAAGATTGATACCAATGTCTCACGTGTCTGTTAAATATGACGTCAGGAGATGGTTAGCTTAGCATGAAGGTGCATTTAATGCTTTTATGACAGACTAAAATGTAAAATGATATGTCATGTATCTATATCATATTATGGCTTGCGCTGATCTTCTTATCTAACCAAGTGTAACAGAGCAAATAAGCCTATTTCCCAGATTGTCTTTAATGTGTTTTCTGGCTTTAAAATACAGGATACAGGATTCCAAATACGCTGTTATTTGGAATTCTGTATGCTAGGTCTTCCAATAAGTTGAGAAAGACATACCAATTACTTGTCCCTTCCACCTACAGGAGGCGCTATCAGTGGTGAGTGAAGACCAGTCCCTATTTGAGCCTCCTTACGCTGCTGCTGCCCCTCTCCCCAAGACAGACATGACTGCATCTGGCACACAGGACTACGGCCAGACCCACAAAATCAACCCCTTGCCCCCACAGCAGGAGTGGATCAACCAGCCGGTGCGGGTCAACGTCAAGAGAGAATATGAGCACATGAATGGATCCAGGTATGGCATGTTAACCAAATTTTCCCCTCTTCGTTGTTTATTAGACATATTAGGTTCGTTATCACTTCTACTGCTGTTATAAATGCTGTCATTCAGCCGGCTCCTCCTTTAACAAAAGTAACCTTCACTTTTTTGTTTCTAATCTTCAGTATACTTAGCCCTGGCCAGCGTAGGGTTTATGTAGCCCGTGCCAGAGTCAATGACTGGAAAAAGAAAACCAACAACACCCAATTTATCTGCAGATAATATTTTTCCAACTTTCTCGTGTATGTGTGTGTGTGTTTGTTTAGCAGGGAGTCTCCAGTGGACTGCAGTGTGGGTAAATGCAATAAGCTTGTAGGGGGTAACGACGCATCTCAGATGAACTATGGAAACTACATGGATGAGAAGAATGCCCCTCCCCCAAACATGACCACCAATGAGCGGAGAGTCATTGTACCTGCAGGTAAGAATAGCTGTATGCAATATAATGAAATTTAGATATTATTTCACATGTGCCATTAAGCGGCTTATCTAATTGTACAGGTGCTAATTGTTCTAGGTGGTTCTCTGTGCTGCTGCGATTACACACAGAATCACTCCTCTGTTTTGGTATACTTTAATCAATCCTGTAAATGTTTTATGAGTCCCATTTCTACTTAGCTTGTTTGTGGGGTAAAGCATTGTTCCAGTGTTTTACATCACTCATGGGAGCACGGGTGAATGCGTGCAAGTAGCTGGTTTGTATGCCAGACCTTTATATTTCTTCACTAGTTTTGCAAATTTGGTCTTCCAGTAAGTGAAATAACGCAGTTTACAGAGTAACAAGTGCAAGTTTAAGGTTATATCCTTCAGAAAATACATTTTATTAAGTAAGTTGGTGACGTTGATACACGTAATAACCAGAGAGCCAAAGAGAATGACTGTGCTTTCCCAAAAATGAGCACGTGTTATTCATTTAGTTAAAATCAAATGGAGCCTTGGTGAATTTTCCATTGTAAAGGCTATTCCAATCTTAGTGCTAAACTGATGCAAATGTCCAGTCATCTATTAACCTAATAGGAGCTCCACATGGAAGCCACTCCTTAACCACAAGTGGTGAGTTTGGGGTTTGGTTTCCAGATTGGCTGTACAGTATATCAGACTTGGGTCAAGCAATGCTTTCAAATGCAGGGCAAAACATAGTACAAAGTTTGAACTATCACAGGAAGGGATTTGAGAGTGAATACCACACTGTGAAACATTATTTACCTGAAATCTAATATGAATCGTCTGTCAAATCCTGTTCATGTGGTTAACATAAGACAAAGAATATTTATAGCTATCTGAACAATGTCTGCTACTGATACAAAATTCTGTTTCCAATTTGTTCACTTCTTCCCCTCCCTTTACCTAAGTAAGATATGCGGCTCTGTTTCCTCTGGTGTCCATCCAGGAACAATTTCTTATGGAGTCAATAAACTTCCTCTCTTCTCCTTCTTCTACCGCCCATCAGACCCTTCGTTGTGGTCACAGGACCATGTGCGCCAGTGGTTAGAGTGGGCCATCAAGGAGTACGGCCTGTTAGAGATCGACACAGCCATGTTTCAGAACACAGACGGCAAAGAGCTCTGCAAAATGGGCAAGGACGACTTCCTCCGGCTCACCACCATGTACAACGCCGAAGTGCTCCTCTCTCATCTCAATTACCTCAGGGAAAGTAAGTGCAAAATAAAGATTCCCTCCAGTTGACTGACATATACTGACTGACTGACCTGACTGATTTACTTGACTTGTACCTGTGCAAAGTTTGCCACTGGATAGGTTTCCCATCATGCTGTGTCAACCATTGCAAATTGCAAGCCAACACCAACAAACAAGCTAACTGATGCAAACCACACCTTTCTACACCAATCTGATGATCTGCTAGTTGCCATTTTGGCCCAAAGCACTGTTCTTTTGACTCTATAGACTCAAACCAGGTTATTAATAAATGTATCCTGTAGTGCACTAGAGTTTGTAGTTTGTAGGTATCTTTGGCTTTCCAGTGGCTTACAACTGGTACAGTGCATGACATTTAGGCTTAGTTCTTGTAAGCAGTTGGTCTGAGTTTGAATCCGGCTTGGTGCCCTCTTTCCCTTCTGTCTCCTCCTTTCACCCTGTATCTCTACTATTTGCCATTATTAAATCAAACTAAAAAAAAAAATGAGGGAAATTTGTGTCCCACCGAATTTTATCCAGCAATGTAGTGGCAAGGCCCACAGCCTGAGATGTCCAGCCAGGAGACAAGGACTTCAATTTGTGTCCTATTGAAAGTCTTGTATGAAAGTAGTTTTTTAATCCTTACTTTGTCCCCTTAACCTTAACCACGTAGTAGTGGTGCCATAACCTAACCATTAAGTTCAGTGTCGCCATGTTTGGCTTAATCCCTCAGATATTTTTTCCAATGAGAAAATAAATCAGGTGCTCTATCTGCTCTTGCGCTAATCAATGTGGCAAAAGCAACAGTGGTGCGTATGGGACAAGGCCAGAAACAGCATTTTTCAAAGAGGGACAAAAAGTAGATGTGCTTCCAGCCCTGCTCCTATTCTTTTCACTTTTTACGTGGGATAACCATGTTAAACAAAATAATCATAGCACAGTAGTTCTGCAAACTTTAGGTATGATGTAGTTAGAATAAACAAAGAGGAATAACTAAAGGGGTTATTGGAACAAATGTGCTGATCCAAAGGTGTTTGACATAAACTGATAAAAAAAATAACAGAAAAGTTTAACGCTAAATATTCAAATTTTCTGTTTTTTTTCACAGCATAAGGACGGTAATTTTTATGAAAGAACATCTTTTGTAAATCCTGTTGTTTGTGCTGAAGTTGAAGGCTGCTTCCATCTCTGCCAAGGAATGAAAGTGAAAATCACCATTTCGTCAAAACATAAGTCTCTTTTCATACACTTTTCTCTCTCCTTTGGATGATAAGTGAGAGTGAAAAAGTGCCAAACCCTAGCAAACAACATGACACTTTCCATCTTTATTTTTTGTCACCGCACTACACTCATATTACCGTCAATAAACAATGAAATTGCTTTTACTGGAAACTCATTTCTCCATAATGGCTACCCAGTATTAAGCAGAGCTGTGGAAACCGAGGGGGTTTCTCTGCCTTCTCAAGATAACCATCGACTACATCCCCCCACTTGACTTTGCTGCGCCTTATTCCACATGGTCCAGAAAGATGAAGCCCAGGTGCATTGCCTCAGGAATCACGCTAGGCCTGTGTGTTCAGCACGGCAAAGAAAGTTGATCTGCAATTTGCAATGGAGGCAACCAAATTTGAGCCTCTTGCCTTTGAAGAGTACTTCGGTGTAATCCTGCTTCATATGTTTCGGCGGGGAAACAAAGCCAATTTTCTGAGGCAGTATGCAAATTACATTTCAATATAAGATGTAACATCTGGCATGGCTGCTGCTTTGAATACACAGGGATGCCTAGTTCAGACAATAGGTAGGCCTGTGTCTGGCGTTTACATTAAAAATAAACACATCAGGAGTGATTGTTGCACATGCAGAGAACAGTTTGTCCCGTCTTTGAATTCTTCGCATTCTGTACTTCTTTTTGTGCTCCTGCTGTGGCTGCAGAATATCATGACACCACGCTGGGTGGAGTGACTGATGCCTCAACTAAATTTAACATTACTCCCAAAAAATTGCGATGGGCCTCCGCGTGATGTAATGGGAACTGTATTTTGTGGGTGTCAACAGTTTTCTCTGTGCACGGCGTCTGGGCAGAGAGAGATGCTTGTCATGAGTATAACAGCCTCATTGTGCAGCGCTGCAGCGGGTGGATCTGTCTGACCGCCACTGGGCACACTCCGCAGAGTAGTTTTCATTATAGCCACTGGCTGCGCGACTTAGCCACGGCTTAGGCGTGCTGCACCGCGACTCTGCCCATTGCTGCCCCTTTTTTTTGATTTAGACCTTGTGTGTTTTGGAGACAGAGAAGATGTCTCGGGAATCCTCTCCACTTGCCAGTTAAAATTGCTTTGGATTGGTTCCCGACAATCAAAAAGATGAATGCTCCCGTCCCGTGCCTGGACTGACTGACCTGTCACGGGGCAGCTCTCAGAGAAGCGAGCAGTGTGTATTATTGACACTGGAAGCCTAAGGGCAAGAGGAACCATGTTAGTAAATGAACGTCTAAGGGAGACTGAGAAGGAGGAGGAAGAGGAGGAGGGTTGAGGCTTTATGCAGACCCTGGAGGGCTGATGATTTGGAAACGAAAGCCGTTCTCTCTTTTCCCCCCGCAGCACAAACAAACACAATCATAGACAAGGAGTAACCCCGTCCAGAAAATAGACCTCTGGCTTCACTCACGAGCGCTGGAGCTGAGCCGAGCTTCCAGAATGCAGAAAAAGAGAGAGGAAGGAAAATACTGAGCCAAGTCCTGGAAGTATTAGTGATTACAGGTCATGTGACGTCTTCCTCCAACCCCATCACCACTCCTCCCTCTACTACCCCCCATCTTCCTCCAAAAGAATTAATGATACAAGGGGTTACTGCAATCATTTCATACACATCTGTGTACATCATGGGTGTGCTTGGTTCTGTTTATTGAACCTCTGATTAACATTCCTTAGAGTCATTAAGCCCCGTATGTGTACCCGGCACGGGGCAGGGACGCACTTCCCCACCCTACAGCCATACCATAACAAAACATTCCTGCCACGTCATGCGCAGAAATATCATTCAGGCCGCCACACTGGTGCAACCGCGGGCACAATCTGAACATCTGTCTGGCTACCCAGCTGCTTGCAGTAACAAGGGTAGTTGCCCATGCATTATTTTGGCCTCATTGTTGGTCACTTATCCAGATTTTTATAAGTAATGGCCGCCCGCACCCCAATGTGCTTTCAATTTGGGGTGCAATTTGAGAATTTGTTCAAATTAGTCTGTCAGGGAGGGACCGCGGACTGTTTGCTTTATCGCACCCATGTAGGTCGGTTTTGATACCACATGTGCTGGAAACGGAGCGGAGCAGAAAACCTCAGACAACGAAAGACCGAATCCTCCAACACACAGGGATGTGAGAAGAGACAGGGGAAAATGAGAGGGGAGTGAGGAGGGAAAGTAACAAGACACAGTGTGGATCTGAAGAAACAGAAGAGTACGAACTGGATTAAGAAATGTATGCTTGACTGATAGATTTTACAGTAGTTATTTGAGGACATGGGCAGGAGGGTGTGGGCAAGAGAAACAATTATAGAGAGCGAGTGTGAGATAGAAAAAAGAAGTCGGG
>JAOWBC010001387.1:6053469-6107465 GCA_028566105.1 Hypoplectrus providencianus | reverse complement strand
GAAGTTGAGTTCTGAAAGGTGCTTTACCTGAGCGAGTGATGTGGAAACGGTCCGTGGTGGTCATGATTGAGTGTCATTGGAGAATAGCAATAGTTCTGTTTCCCAGCTGTCGCCGTAGCTTGTGCGTCTGGATGGATTTACAGCGAGGGAGTCAAGACAGGGAGAGAGAGAGAGAAAGAGAGACAGAGAGAGGCAGCGAGAGAGTGATAAGTCTGGGCTTCTGCACTGCTGCTCGCTCCAGAGTGGGGGACATTCTCGAGCCCTCAATAGTTTATACAGGCCATAAACATCTGGGCTCGAAGGCTGAGTAGGGAAAAAGGAGGTCTGGAGAGCTCTCTCTCTCTCTCACTCTCCCCTTTCTCCCCTCACAACATTTTTATTGAGCTCCCCTTGCATTAGTTCCTTCTATTGGCAGATTATCACTGGTGCACAGGGGCTCAACGGCCTGGCTCTGAGCCCTTTACTGTTAGCTGTCTGCTGTTAGCCACCATTACAGAGCAGTCTGCGGCCGCTCACTTGACTGCTGGGGTTCAGGCACTTAGCACTACAGGAATTTATGTACATATCCCATTAGCATAAGTGGAGGTGGATAATATGCAGTTACTATTCATGTAAACACTGGGATGAGCTCAGCTGTAATTGAAGCTAGCTGCTTGGAGGTGCATAATAATCGCACTTGAAGTCCGATCCCCTGGTGTAGAATGTTGATTTGGAGCAATTCTGCAAACCCTTGGATTTGTTTCTAGAAGTGTTATTTCCATACACTGTATATAACATGGACATAGCAGGACGTGGTTTGTGAGCTATCATTTTGAAGCCCGTCTTGTTTTGTTTGTTTGTTTTTTCAAACTAGTGCATAAAAAGAATGGTTATTCTATCTAGAGTCTATTCAATTCCAAATAGCACCATAATTAACAAAATAAGCATGTCGTTTTAAAGAATTCATACTAGCTATAACGAAACACTATAACTATGATCTAATGTCTACTGATGTAGTAAGAAGTAAAAAGTAGAGTCATTTTCTCCTAGACTTCTGTATACTCGAACTTTTTGTTACGGCTGGTAGAGTTGCCCTCTGCTGGCCATCAGAATGAATGCATAACATTTTTTTTTTTTTTTTTTTTTTTTTTACAGTCTGTAGACATATTTCTTTTACTTTCTGTAGATTTGAGCATTGCACTGTACCATGGTTGTTCATGAGTATTGATTCACTTTGGACCCAACCTTAAGTCGCCATTTGAAAAAATGCAGTTTTTGGCACTTCTGAGTGGGCTTCAATTTTTAAGCCAGAGCTTGCCTCATGATCAATTCCAACATGTGGGTGCTTCATTTCAAAATGTGACAACCTGAAATTCAGACCCACTTCATGAAGTGATTGGTCAGATGTGCAGAAGTAAGAAAGTAATAATAAGGGTTTTGGCTTGACTTTTAATTAATCGAACACGAGGTTAGGGAGGTTTCTCTTGCAGTTCTCAAAAGATTGTCAATACCACTGTTGAGCATCGGTAGGACATGTGACATAAAAAGTATTCTTCGTGTCAAGTTCTAACACTTAACTGTGCCCTCCAGCACAGTCTCTACACGAAGCGGTTTTGTTGAGCAATATCATAACGACTTCTTCATGTGTTTTTCATTCTCAGAAAAAAAAAAATACATTCTGTTGTTCATATTGGACAATTCTGCCATGTAAGATTTATGTCTAACGGCAGCATTCAGTGCCAGTGCAGGAAGTAGTGTGCTCTTTATGTAGCAAGTGGAAAGCAAAGTGGAGGTCATGGTGTGGGACAAGCGTGTCGTGCAATTGAATTTCGTTCCCATTCACAGGCCAGCAAAGAATGTTTGCTTTTTATTTTTGAAACCAAACCATGGCCTTTCCATGGCCTTACCCAAGTGTTTGTGCCTAGACCCTACCAAACCATTACCATAGCTGTAGTGGAAAGCCAGATTTTTGTAATGTCACAAGTGACAAAAGAAGCACTTACAATGAATATCAAACACTGAAAGAGTATAGTGTACAGGAGTACAATATAAGGTCCAGTGTGTAGGATTTAGGGGGATCTTGTGGCAGAAATGGAATATAATATTCACAAATATATTTTCATTGTGTGTAATTACCCGAAACTGAGAATGTTTTCGTTAGCTTAGATTGACTCCTTTGGGTCCTCCACCATGGAGCCTCCATTGTTTCTACAGTAGCCCAGAATGGACAAACCCTAACAGACTCTAGAGAGGGCCTTTTCTGTTAGCCACCGTTAGTTCTACTATCATTTGGAAAGGGAGGGATGAAAAAAAATTAGAGCATTCATTGAGTTACAATCTGCAGCCCTACCACCTAATGCCAGTGAGTCTTTCAAATTGGTCTTTCAAGATTTGGGTCTAAATTATAAGTAACGCATTAATACTTTCATGCATTGGCATATTATGGGCTGGTTTGTTCACCGTTTTCTGAAGGATGAATATAGTTTGTTCTCCCTTCGGTTGACTGAAAATGTCAAGCATGACATAGTGCATCATATCTTGCTAATGTCAGACACTCCCCATAATCCTTTTTTCTGTTGTCCATCAGTGTTTTGCATCCAGTTTTTTTTAGAAGTGTTAATTGTTGGCCTGGAGATCTTTTCCTGTCGTCAAACCACAGTTTTAAACCCATTATTTCCACAAACTGTTGCCTGTCAATGCAGCACGAAGCTCACACAGCAAAGAAGAAAATCGTTATGCCAGGTTAGTAGTGCTGCTGCTGAGATGCTGGATACAGTCTATGGAAATGTTGAATATAAACATTAATTTTGCTTGGGAACTATGTCGTAATCTGAGTAATGCAGTTAAAGTAATGAAATGACAAAATGAAAAAAAAAATTACAGTTTTAGTTACACTTCCCTAGCTTTGCAAAACAAAACAAAAAATTCCACAGTTGCAGCGTAATCCTAGAAAACGCTCTTACATCCCTTTGATGGCAATGACAAATAATTATTGGTTTAGTTGACTTTTTTGGAAACAAGTCCTATGCACGTAAAACGGCTGGTATGAAGACAGGCAGAAGTGTAGCTTTATCCTATAGACCTGACTTATTGTTGGCTGGAGCCCATTTGGCCGCCTTGAGGTGGCAAGATGCCCAAAACTGCGTGACTGGGACCCTCAGTTTGTTGACAAAGCTCAGACCACATGTTTGAGGCAATGGTATCATATAGCTGAACAGAATAAACAGCAGGGGCCCGATGGAGGTCAGTCACAATGCTGAAGAAGCCCTTAAAGATCCCAGTATTACTGACGTGCAAAAAAACGGAGGACAGGATCTTTTTGAAAGAGCCATCAGTCATAGGAAGGAGAGAAAAGAAAATTGTTTGTGGATGTTATGTAATCTAACAGACTCTGAGCAGATGTGACTGTAGAGGGAAAGAGAGAGTGAGGGTCTTAAAGGCTGAACACTGGCCAGTCCTCCCACTGTGCTGTCAGATTACCGGGATGTGTTTGTTTTCTGAGAGAGGAAGAAGCCGTCCAAATAAATAGGCAGCACGGCCAAGACTCCCTCCACCAAACTGTCAGCTGTGGTGTCTCTCTCTCTCTCTCTCTCTCTCTCTCTCTCTCTCTCTCTCTCTCCCTCTCTCTCTCCTACTCCCTCACTAACTCTCACTCGGCCGTACAGCAGCCCTGAATTTCTCTGTGGGATGGTTTGAGGTTTTCTCAGCAATGCTGCCTGTTTGCCTGTCTGGGTCAGCCCACATATGTGGCACACAGCAGGAAAAGGGTTAACAGCCCCTTCCTCCTCCCTTCTCTCCCTCTAGCCCTTTTTTTTCTGTCTGTCTGTTCATCTTTCTCTTACACTTTCTCCCCTCATTCCAAAGCTTTTGGTGGCTCGCTCGCTTATAACCCCGTGCGCTTACACTCTGGAATTATTTTTGTACGAGGAGCTGCGTTTGATTGCTGTGCAGGGACCCTGCCTCATACAATGGCTCCCCTGTTCGGAGGCCCCCAGGTTTCTAAACTAGACCCAGAGCCTTGGGGGTGCCGTGGAGTAGGTAGAGCTGGGAGGGGTGCGGGTGTTGGGAGGTTAGAATACGTTTGTGGAGCACCCCGCTCTCCCTCCCCAGCCACCCCCTAAAAAAAACAGACCCCTAGTCTGCCACCATGGGCCCCTTCAACCCTCCACCCCCCCAACCCCGCAGCCAACAGCTCAGCGAGTTAGGTAGGGATCCTGCATCAAATCTCAAGAAAAGCACATCACAAATTTAATTTTGCTTTGGAGTTTTATGTTCTTTCTCACATTGCCCCATTCAGAAAAGGCTCCTTCCTTACTCAGCAGCTCTCCGTATCCGTCTCAGCGCTAAATCTTAACACTCCCCATGCAGTAGCTGCTCTTGTGTTTTCTCTGTGCATTTTTGGCTCTGTTTTTCCACTCGCTGATTTATGCCTGGGGGCAGCTAAAATTAAGAGAGCATTTTGGTGCCGCCCAGGGTGCCTGTGTAAGTGGAGGAATGCAGCGCAGAGTTCTGCTCCATAAGGTGAAATGAATAGGCAGGGCCATATGCAGACTCTTGCTTCTGACTTTTATTATTCAGGAATCAGGTTTGCAGTTAAAATGCTGACGGCGGACAGGGTTTTTCCTACTTTTAAAGCACTGACTGTGTGCTGGGTTTCCTTATTTGGGACTAGATTTATGTAACATGAATTATTTTCTTTCTGAACTCATTTTTTAAAGACAAAACAGGAATACAATTCAAGAAATGAAAAGGACTCTGGTGCTGCTTTACAGTAATTGAGCTGAGCCATCTACTGCCACCTGCTGGCCATTGCACCTACTTTTAAGCTTTGTGTCACAAATTAGAGTGGACTGATTTCTCTCACTCTTCCTTCTACAACAGACTCATGATTAATATTCAATTCACTGTAGCGGTCATACAATTTCTCCTCTTCTACCCCCAATCAAGTTCAATAATGTGCCTCATACATTGGTAAAAATTAGCATATTTCTTATATGATGGTTTTTGGTGTAATCATGTGTCTTTATGCATTCAGTACTGGGGGATAGACATTGATTTTTCTTAATATGCTCTCTGTTGTCTTATTTATTACAGGTAGCTCATCATTATCCTACAATACACCATCTCACACAGATCCATCCCCACGTCTGGCTGCCAAAGAAGGTAGGGACTCATTTTTATTCTCCTTAATGCTTTTGGATGTGTATCAGTGTGTGTATAGTTGAGCTGATGTAACGGTTTCAAAACAAGGGAACAGGATGAGAATGTAAGACAAGGAACAGATAAAGAGAAGAATGGAAGGCAAAAATAGAGGAAAAAAAAATAATTGATAAGAGATTATACTATAAAAGCAGCAGGTTCAGACAAGCAGATACAAACAAAGCACACACACTCGAGAATACAGAGGCGGTCACACGACTCCAGAGCACACACACTCCCTGATTGGCGCTGACAAAGCTCTGTGCAGGTGCACCTTTTGTGTTGTGGACATAATACGAGTTTACAGCAGGCCGAGCTATTCAGAGCTGCTACCTGAACGCTGTGACAACACAATTTGGCTCAGAGGGGTGGTGTCAGAAAAGAGGTGTATCAACAGGAAGACAAAAGCAGCGCGCTGATGAGTTTGGTGTGCAGCAGGGGCGAGAACAGACGGTGATGAATGTGGCGATTATTGGGAAGAAGTGGGACGTAAGACGTGTGAATGAGGCTGTTTGTTAGAGACACGGGCATCAGGGACAGGTGCTGAAGCAAATGTGTGCTGTAAACATGGCAGAGGAGGCTGATTGGCTGCTCCAGACCTGACTGGAGTGGAAAAGAGGGCGTGTGTGTGTGTGTGTGTAGATCTTGACTGTGTGTATGAGTGGATTAATGGCAGAGAGGATGATCGCAGGTTAAATGGAGAGGAGCTGCAGATGCTCTGGGCTCAAAAATTAACTCACTATGTCTTGTTATTATTTTATACTTTTTGAAATTAGTAAGAAAAATACACAATGTACCATGCATTCTATTTTTGTGGAAGAATAAACTGTACAATGACCAAGCTTACTGTAGTTGTTTTAAACACACACAATCAACTTTAACTCCATAAATATAATTAAATGCATTTCCTCAATATGAGGCCTTACTGAGGCAGAACTATTTGCAAATGCATCTTGACTGCTGTGCTACGACTGTACATGTGTAACATTATCTTAAAATTTGTGCATGTACTGGGATATTAGTAATTAGTATTATTTACTATTAGTAATAATATAATTTTTGCTATAGGTCTGTAGTATGTCTTTCACAAATGTGATTATGAACACAGATTGAAAAACTCTTGGCACATGTTTGCAGTCGACTATGCTACAATAATAATCCCATAATAATCTGATTAAGGTTGGTCTGTCTTTTTGCAAGATATACTGCATAACCAATCTCAAGATTGATTATGAATTCTTTTGGTAAATAATAAAATGCAACCATGTACGTTTACTCACTTATTGTACTTGAGTACAATTTTGAGCTACTTTTACTTGAGTATTTCCACAGATTGTAACTTGCAGTTCTGTTTCACTACATTTTTAGACCAGTATTGAACATTTTTACTCAACTACATTTAGCTGTCAGCTTTAGTTACATTTCAGGTCAGGATTTAACAAAAGACATGATCAGTTTAAAGTGATCAGACTTTTTTTTTTTTTTTTTTTTTAATTGAACCTAAACAAGTATAGTCAGTAATGTCACAGGGAGGTCCATGGGTGTGGGTCTAGGTGCATAGCAGCAGGGAGAGCAAAGTTTAGGAAGTCTGTTTGGGGACGCAGTAGATGGTCTGGTCATTAGTGGACTGGGGGGGCAGGCTTAGCAGCAGCGTCAGGGACTGAAGGTGATTCAAACAGGGGACAGGCAGGGAGAAACCGAGAGACAGGCTGAGGGGCGAATACTGGGAGACAGTCGGTAAAGTGACGCTGGAGAGTTCTGCATACTGCAAGCGCCAATTGGCAAAGAATCCAAGTCCGACTGAGGCTTATATAGCTGAGGAGTGATTGCTGATACCAGGCAGGTGAGTGATTACAGAGCAGGCTCAGGTGTGTGACTGTGGACTGGGTTCAGGTGTGTGACTGCTGGAAGGCAGAGCAGGTGAGTGGCTCTGCCTCAGCAGATCAGAGTCACAGGGTGGTGGTTGTGAGAAGTAATGAAATGAGCCGTATTCTTTCAAATTAAACACTGCTTACATTAATGCATCATTACAAATGTCCGAATACTATATTAAGATTATATATAAAATAATCTGGTTGGGTATGATAGTTCTACATAAAGAGTACTTATACTTTCAAAATTTTAAGTACATTTTGAAGCTGATACTTCTGTGTATTTGTATTTTTGTACTTCACTACTTTAACTTTAATATTTTTGCACAGTGTGGGAGTTATTCAAGTAGGGAATCTGAATACTTTTTTCCACCACTGATTTTGACTTAAAACACAAATGTTTTGTAACATTTCCATGTGAGCTGCTTGGTGGTTGTTTTCCTTAGTAAAAATGACTGGATCAAGTCAGCGTGTAGAATCCACTTTTACATTGACACATTGGTGATAGCGTATAAATGCAGCCGTCAGTGAGACTTGTTGCATTGTTACAACACTGAACTTCTTGCAAAAGCCAGACTGAGTTTCTTAGAACAACGCCCACAGCAGCTCTGGATGATTGTTTCTTTCCTCTGGATACCTTTTCACTCTACAAACATTATTTTGTGCTGACACAACACCAGCTAGGAGCAGGCTGCACTGTCTATCTGTAAAAAACAAAAGAAAAGCTACAAATCCTTTACATCGGCTATATGGTGTCACCACCAGAGTCGGGAGAAAAGACTGCAATAACAGTGATAGGCCTGCTCACAGGATGAGGGGCCCTATCGAGGCAGGAGGAGAGGAAACACTAAGTCTGATAAGTGTCCGAGAATGCCCTCTGCCTCTCTCTATCTGCCCCAGCGGTGAGCGTTAGCAGGCCGCGTACTTGTTCTCGCCCGGCTTCAATACCAATAGACCAATGGGCAGGCCAGATAAGATTCTGCTCAGTCACCCCCCGACCCCGGTCTTCCTGGTTCTCAGCGCCAGGTATTTGGACTGGCAGGAATACAGGGGTCACTCCCTTCAACAGCATTTCCCTTCCACTAGAGGTGACTTCTATTAAAGGCTCCTGTAACACTGGCTCTAATGGTGATCCCAGCCAATGAACAGCTTCTAAGGGAGGAAAGACTTTAGATGAATTAACATTATCAAATGAAAAGGTTGAAACAGAATGAAGAACATACAAACTGGAGCTGGGAGCTTGCGACTCAACAATAAAAAAAAAAGTCTTGCTTCAGGTCAGGACAGGAGAAGCCTTTATCGACATTTTCTCAGACCAGCGTTGCCAGATGTTCAACTTCATATTGCCTTTCGAGAACAGTCAAATACCATGCAGGCTCTTTGGGGTAGTGTAAGCACGAGCATGCAGCAGGAGACAACCCTTAATCTGCTCCAGACTCTGTGGTGTAAAATGCAATGTTATGAATAAAAGAGAGCATATAAAACACGGAATGCAGCGGCTATGAAAGGGTGCGTGTGTGTATGTGCGGCTCAGTGTGTATCCTACAGCCTGTCTACTCTATGCCTGTGGAAAGCCATGTGTTGTGTGTGGGTGGGTACGGGCATGTCATGGTGCAGGATGTGTTGCAGCGTGATGTGTGCAAGCATGTCGGAAAATATATTTTGTTATGTTTTCTCTGTGTTATTGTTTGCAGATGATACAGCTGTTTTCCGATCTATTTTTAGCTCTCGTGTTTGTCGCTGCCATGAAATTTTAGCATTTGTATAATTAAAACAGCAAGGACACTCATATTCTCCGCCGCTGCTCGGTGAATGAGGGAAAAAATGATGATTCACCTCTGTGAATGTTTTTATTTTTCTGCCAAGTCAAAGTGGCAATGCAAGTTGAAGGGCGCCATTGTGTGTACAAGCTGTCCTGCATATTGGCAACATTATAGATGGAAATGAAAGATGCAGATTAGACAGCAGTGCTAATGATATTGCACATTATTTTCACATGTAAGAATACATGCAGCGGTGTCCCTTGTTGATGCCTCTCTGTTGTGGTGCACACACTGTCTCCTCACTCCTGTACTTTCCTGTCATCGTCCTCCTCCTGTGGCTCCTTCCTCACACAGATGGCTTTTAAAGCACCTGTATTACGGGTATTAAAAAACTTTGCCCTGTCTGGGTCTCTCTGCCTGGCTCAGACTCCAGGTTCAAAACAGTCCACCACTCTCCTCTTTCTCCTTCTCCTCTCTTTCTTTGTCTGTCTCTCCCTCTCTCCTCAGTTGTTCTTTCTCTCCCGCTGTCTTGTCTCCCACCGTTTCTCCCCGTCACTCTCTCTGTCTGTCTGTCTCCCTCACTCTCTCTCTCTCTCTCCGTCTCGCGCCCGGGCCTTGTTTTGACTAACTGGTCCTGCAGTCAAACTCTCCCAGGAGCACGCACCACACCCCAGACCAGAGTGGAAACTGGCTCAAGTCGCAGTCAAAGCGAGGCCTGGAAAAATGAAGGAGGGAGAGAGAGGGAGGGAGGGAGGGAAGGAGAGGGGGGAGAGGCAGCTATGTGTGTGCACATTCGGGTCTGTGTCTGCGTTTGCTTGGCTGGTTCGTCCTGAGTACCCCCGACCACTTGGGCTTTGTGCCTTTTACATCTGCTGCTTCTTCCTTCTTCTTCGCTTCCTGTCTTTTTTCCTGCTGCGTTGAACTCAAAACGGTGTTGTTGTATTCACGAAAACTTTTAATTTTTTTTGCTCTATTTTCACTTGCATGCTGGTGAAGAAAAGAAAAATGTTGGAGGTGAATATAGTCTGCTGCCAACAACAACACCAAGGGCATCTAAAGGATGTGGATGAGCCCATATTACTGGGCATCGCCTCCGGCCCATACCAGACAGTAGCTGAGTTTGCTACCATTGTTTTCTTTTCAAATTCCAAAGTTGTATTTTGTCTGACTTTTTTTTTTTTTTTTTCATTATTTTTTTCTCCCCTTTCAAGCCTTTTAATGCACTTCGTCACTCCGTCGCCATCCCCATCTGTCTGCTTCTCCACAATCTTTTCGTCTCCTCTCATCTCTCCTTCAACAGACTCTTTTTTTTCATCCCCCACCACCTCCTCCCCAGTTTGTAACCCCTCTCTGCACGTATGGAGGTAGCCCCGTTGTGTTTTTTTCGGGGTGGTGGAGAGTGGATGAAGGGGGTGGGCTGGCGGTGAGCAGAGGGGAAAAAAGGGCCAGTAAAACAAAGAGAGGTTGTCTGCAGGCGAGGCAGGCAGGAAACGCAAGTCTCCCAGGACTCTCCCCCAGTCACTGCTCCTTGGCTATCCTGCCGGCCCACACCAGATTGAAGCTGACAGCCCTGCTGAGCCACGGCAGCCCGCTTGTTATTTGTCCTTCTTCTCCCTCTTTTTGTCTTTCTCCCCATTACACTCTCATTTTTTTTACTCTTTTGATCATATATTCACTTTTCCTTAGCTTTTTTTGCAAGCTCGTGCCCTCCGTTTCATTCCATTCATATGTTGCACTTTTGCTCCATTGTGAATTTTTGAAGTTACAGACACCAGCACCCCTCTTGTCGCCTGCAGACAGGAATGGGCCCTCGGTTGCATCGTCAGGGGTTAAAAGTTTAAGAGTTAGAAATTAGTGAGGAGATCAAGAGGTCCCTGAGCAGCAGGAAGTCTTCCCATTGGTGGACAGTCTGCGAGTCAGGAAAGGGAAAACAAGGCAACAAAACATCCTTTGAAAATTGCACAAAACACGTAAGTGGATGTGAAGTGGTTTTATATTGTCGCTGAAGGATTATGAAATGAGTCAAACAATGAAACACTAAAGAGGCAAGTTACTGGGGAAGCTTTGTTGTCGTTGTTGCAGGGAGATAATAATAGAGAGTTCAGTCATGCTGACAGGGAAAGAAGATTTTGTGTATTTTATATTATTTGTTTCTTACTTCAGGAAAAATCAAGCTGTCAGTTTGTCCTGAGCCACAGGAGGGCAGTGTTGTACAGGGTTTAGAGATGGCTGGATGTGAGGGGGAAGCTGCTGATCAACGTTTGCTACAGTCACTGTGCATCTTTGGTGTTGCTGTAGGTTAAAAGGGTCAAGGTGGCACACAAAGCTCACATGTTGCTGTATACATTTAGTTTATGACACATTTAGGCTCAAAAGTCTTTTTTTTTCATATCAAATTGATGACCTTTTTTTACCCTCAAAATTGTAACATAAGCATTTTAAAACAGATTAATTATTTTTTTTATGTCATATATATGGCTCTTTGCATTGTCTCTTTAACAGCAGTATATTATCACATAGATATTTTAATAATTAATCATGTTTGCTTGTTAGGCCATTATATGATGTTCCTGTATTGCTATGAAGAAAAAAAAATGTTGTATACACATATAGCTAAAACTTTCAGACTCAGGTAAAAAAAAAAAAAAAAAACCCACCAGGATAAATGTTAACATTATAATTGGGTTTTCTAGAAAATGACAAAACATTTATATAAATCTTTCTACACAGATGCATTCATTTACTAGTGCATAAATGAAGTCCCCCCTTAGTGGAGAAAGCAAAATGTAGTCCCCTCTTGGGTATCTGAGGTAAAATAACCTCATTATTTCAAATATGTAAACAAATCAGACAAAACTCTGACCAACAAAATACTTTATCTTTGTTCTGTAATCAAATCATTTTATATTGTTTTTACAGCATCTCATCTTTTCTGGAACTGTAGTTTTGCACATGGATCAAGTATTGCTGAGATACAAAGCAAATTAATTCCCTCAGGTTATGTGTGGACCATGTGATACAACACCGAGTTTAAATTCTTTACATAAATAATACAGATAGTTTAGACAAATACAGGGTCTATTTCCAGTGACTGCTGGCTCATCAGCATGAGATCTTTTGCTGCACTGGTTAGAAGACAGTTTAGAATAATTTGCAAACACATTAATATTCATGTCTGGCAAACAGACACCTACACACACAGAATGCATTTAAAGTCTGGGATCAACACGCTCACTCACTTCTGAAATGTCAAATCATATTGTAATGATCTATTCAGGTTGATAATTAATCTTGCACAATGCTGTAAGCCACACTGGTTGATATGTTTGAGATGAGGATCTGATGCTCTTTATTAGCCACGCCATGCATTATATTTGCTCTGGCTTTTGTGCTGCTTTGTTGCAGCAGCTGCAGCTTTCTGCTCCTCTGTTAAATTTTTAGGCATTCAAACCGCCAACTTAGATTGTCAATAAGCCTGCTTCTCAAAAATTCAGCCTACACTGATGGGAAATGGGATTGCCTCTTGACCTTCTAACAGCTTGCCCATCCCAGCAACAACTGCTGTCATCACAATTCACTGTCTCTGCCCTCTGGAAAGAAAAAAGAAAAAGGAAAATGCTGACAAAAAGATTTGCCGTTCATGATAACACTGTTATTAGCATGTTGCACAGGACACGGTGTAAAGCACATCCAGCTACAATGTGCTTCACATTTCTCTGTATTCTGAGTCTGAACGATTCTAGCCCACAATAATAGAAACCATCAAGGGTGCTGGCCAGGTGCATTGTGGGTGCAACAGGGTGTTTTTGAGACATTGCCAAGGGTAGAACACATCCTCTGTTTTATCTGTTTGTGTCAGAGTGATTGATTGTTACTGGAAGCTGTCCAGATTCACACTCAGTCAGGTTTGAACTGCAGACACACAGCAGGTAGAACTCATGCAAACTAGGCCAGATTGGCTGCTTGTCAAGGCTTTGTGAAAGCTGCTTGTGCATGGAGATGGGTGAGGGGGAATATCATGCACACGCATTGTCTATGTGTGTGCTTCTGTCGTACGTTAATTTGCATCAGTCCCTTTATTTGTGGTCAGGGTGTTGCAAGCTGCTCAACCAACTGTTAACTCTGTTAAAGATTGTGCCATCTACATTGAAACCACCACAGGGAGCCAAACCGAACCACATAACTATGTCCAGATATCCTGTGAAGAACATCTAGAAGCATGCTTTGATAGATTTATTGATGCCATTTGGCACTGGCCTCCCTGTTTTATGCTGTGACAGTTGCACTTGCTGTAGTCACTGAGACACAGGAAATTTTTATTTTTCAGTTTAGTTTTTTGAAATGTTCAGGACACACAGAGAAGTTTCAAGGTGCATTTCAGGTAAAAAAAAAAAAAAAAAAAAAAAATGAATAAAATAAGGGAAATACTTACACATAGAGAGATTCATGGTGATAATGATATAAGGTAAAAAAAAAACAAACAAACAAAAAAACAATAATAAAAAAAAAATACATAATAAATTTATTAGAAATAAGTAGTTAAAAATAAATAAAAACCTAGTATTTATTTAAAAAAAAAATGAATTTATTTATTAAATTAAAAATACAGTTTATAGTTTAAAAAAAAAAAAAAACGAAGACGAGAAGATTCACAACATAATTCTTCATAAAGGGAAAGGTACATACACATCTTGTATGAGTTGTGACTACATGTGTTTTTCACCCTCAAAATATTAAGTTTTTGTTTGATTGTTGTTGTTTTTTTATTTTTTATATAAAGTCAAACTTCCTGTCTTTCCTGTGTATTTTCAGACCCTTCATATGACGCCGTACGGCGGACAGGATGGTCAAACAACATGCACAGTGGCAAAGGTGAGGGCTCACAAACCATAACCCCCATCCCCTGTACGCTCTGCATCAGAGGGCCAGGATCCTACCACCCCTACACGCGCTGCAGCTGTGTGACAGATCTTCATGAGTAATTTCATTGTTCATGTTCACAGGCACATTAATAATACATTAGCTTGCTTAAGTAAGTTAGCATCGAGTCGAATCGGCACCTTTTCTACGCCGCGTGCCTATTTACAGTGTTTATGTACTGTATATTAATGGGCTTTGATTTATTTACTGCTGCTTGCTGCATGTCTCCCATCCAAATGAACCATTTTGCTTTACTTTACATAAAATACAGCTAATGTTTACATTACGATACAAAGGGTTTTTTTTTTTACACAGACTATTGCTGTAAGCCTAATTCTACATCTTCACCTTATGTGGTGAACTATGTTGTGGTTAAAACCTCCAGATTATCAATCGAGGCAGTTCGAGTATCCACAGAGTCTTAAATGTGTAGGACAGACCCCTAAAGATTACATCTCCTGGTGTCAGAGCAGGAACAGACAGTACAGAGCAGCCAGCCAAGCCACAAACTCCTGCCTTATTTACTTTGGCTTTCAACATGTGAAGCCTAGTTATCTCCACCCTCCCTACTTTTTTTTATCTCTCTCTTACTCCCTGTTGTCTGACCATTGATTGCTTCTTTCTCTGCAGGTTCACCAGTGGTTACTCAGAACGTGACCAAGTCCACTGAGCAGCCCAGAGCTCAGCCAGGTACTATAATGACTTATCTGGTGTCTTTATTGATCGTGTCATATAAACAAATGCTTAATGTTAATTCATCAGCTTCCCTTGACAAATCTTGGTGTGATAGTCAATACAGTGAAGCACTATGATTCTATGTCTATTTATGCTCTGCGTATTTGCTGTTCTTACTGGCAATTTGTTATAAATATGTCATAGCTAACCGAAGGGGTTGAAAGTAGTCAAGAACTGTACTTTGCCTAGAGTATTTCTATTTTCCTATTTTCCATTTCCTAGGGAAATATTGTACATTAGTCTTTATGACATTTGTCTGACAGCTTTAGTTACTATTTACTTTGCAAACTCAGAATTATAATACTACATAATCAATCAGTGAAGGCTTTATTGGCCCCCGAGGGAAAATTCATAAGCGGGACATCAGTATGTAAAGTCTTAAATATATAAATAAAAGAAAGAAATGTACATAAAACTGATCCTCTTGTGCTTTACATTTCCAATTTAGGACTGGTACCTATAACAATGAATTCTACAGTTTATTACTACTTTCACCTCAGAAAAAAATGTCTTCCATTACTGGCTTATGGCCTTATGTGTCAAAGTTAATGCAAGAAAGCACATATTAAGATGATTCACCCTCACAGCCTCAGAAAATTACAAACGTTATCAAGTGGTTCACCAGCAATTCAATAATTGACTGTACTACTGTAATGGCAACAGGTTTTGAGTGTTTTTTTGTGTTTATAGTTTTTTTCTTACTTCTCAACCACTCATGTATTAGCATGTGTAATTGGTTTTCTAATTACACATGCTAATGACTAATTTAAGACATTACCACGTAATGGCCTCTCAGCTTGTCATTGTTTTGCTTTATTTTCCCAACATGAAAGGTGATATTATAAGTAAAATGACTAAGGAGGATTTTTTTAATTATCATCATTTTATTATATCTTTTGCTCAGTGACAGGTTTATTTTGTTATCTTACTAATGAGCATGAGTCACCCTCGCACAGTCACTGCATTGATCAGTGTGTGGACCAACAATGCTCTTCTTTTGTCCACAGATCCCTACCAGATTCTTGGGCCCACCAGTAGTCGCCTAGCCAATCCAGGTGAGCATACTCAAGTCTGTATAATGCATGAGGTGTGAAAAGGCAGTTGCCATGGAAGTTTCTGAAAAATGCTCTTTCATGCAGGCCTTGCTCGATGGAGAACAAGAATTCGAGATCTTGGATCAGGCCTTTGATCACTGTTTATATGTGTGTCCACCAGGTTCAGGCCAGATCCAGCTGTGGCAGTTCCTCCTGGAGCTCCTGTCCGACAGCGCCAACGCCGGCTGCATCACCTGGGAGGGCACCAACGGCGAGTTCAAGATGACGGACCCGGACGAGGTGGCGCGGCGCTGGGGCGAGCGCAAGAGCAAGCCCAACATGAACTACGACAAGCTGAGCCGTGCGCTGCGCTACTACTATGACAAAAATATCATGACCAAGGTGCACGGCAAGCGCTACGCCTACAAGTTCGACTTCCACGGCATTGCTCAGGCACTGCAGCCGCACCCCACCGAATCCTCCATGTACAAGTATCCCTCGGACCTAACCTATGTGCCTTCCTACCACGCCCACCAGCAGAAGGTCAACTTTGTATCCCCCCACCCTCCATCCATGCCCGTCACCTCCTCCAATTTCTTTGGACCCACCGCTCCTTACTGGAGCTCGCCCACTGCTGGCATCTACCCCAACCCAAACGTCCCCCGCCACCCGAACACCCATGTGCCATCCCACTTGGGTAGTTACTATTAAACACCCCACTCTGACCATCCATTAAAACCTCCCTTTTCCCCCAAAAAAATTGCTGACCTGCACTCCCAATGACGTCAAAGCGATGAAGACGTTAAAAGAGGCAGTTGTCCTCTGAAGAAAATGTGCTCCTAAATGAAGGATGATCAAATCGAAGGAGATTTTTTTTTATATATATTTGTAAGAATCTATAAACAACTGGATGCTATGGTCCAAAATGGAATACTACTTACCTTTACCAGACTAGCAACTATTTGTTTATGCTTTTTGGATGTGCGTTTCAGTTTCCTGCGCCTTTCTTTTTTTCCCACCCTCCAGAAAGCTGCACCAACGGGTGTCCTTTCCAAAAACCTCCCCCAAACCAAAGCAGGACAGGAGAACAACTGAAGTCTGTCTCCCTCCTCGCCTAGCTACAGTACCAGACATGGGCCTATTATTTATGGGTCTCAATCTACATCCTCCTCAGTACATTATGTACATTACGCTTTGAGCATCTGCCTTTTCTGCTTGCCTACAGCCTTTTTGGGGTTTTTTATTCCCACCACATCTAGCCTTCTGTTTCCACTGTCTCCGTCTGTCTTGCTGCATTTTTATGTGTGTGTGGAGAGTCTTCTGGAATTCGCTGGACAAGGAGGAGCTCTCAAAGAGATGGACTTTTCTCAGCACTGAATGAAATTTGGCAACTGGAATATGCCATTCACAATTTTATTTATCCTCCAAACTGGAAGGCTAGAGAAGAGTTAAATGCCGAAGAAGGAAGCGCTGTATGTTTTGCTGACCTGGGTCAACTCAGTTACTTAAAATGCCTTCTGTGTGTTGTGTGCGAGGTTCAAGATGGGCGACGTGTACAGTTGACTCGACTGTGCAGAGGAAGCTGAGTCAAGATGTAATTGAAGTAATTTGCAACAATAATTCAACCCAGGTCAGATGTTTTTTTTTTTTCAGGGGGCCACACACTAGGCTATTAAATGTTTGCCATGTTGTTGCCTTTCAGCCATGCCATTTCCAGATGTTTTGTTGCTCGACCATGTCAGTATTAATGTGAATGTCTTCTGGTTTGTGAAACACACAAAAGGGATACCCTGCAGCAAAATCAAAATTTGTCAGATGTTTTTCCCCTGTTCATTCTTAACACCATGTTTGCTGAAAACTTCTGAATCTAAAATATGGAACTGCTATTTTTGTATATGTGTTTTTGTAGATGTTATTGACACAGAACTTGGTTTTGTTTGGATGCTTTTTTTTTTTTTTTTTAAATCCAAAATGCCTTTCAGTGTATCCAGTCTTTCTACATGGCAACCTTAGAAATCTAACCCTCACGGTGCCTTAACTGCTGTTTAAAACCATATAATTTCTGGGGGTTTTTATACACAAAACAGCATTACATCATAAAACTGCATGAAAGAAGTGGACGTAGCTCCTGTGATGTCATCGATTGCCTTTTAGACTACTGTTTTGTCACCTCCATTTGGAATTTTGGCCATTGTCGTCTTAGAATTAGCATATTCAGACAAAATCATTATTTCCACTCCAGTCAGGACTAGGTCACCAGCTAGCGCTAAGCAAGGTGCATCTGTATTTCATTTTCGCTAGCAAAAAGTAAAACAAACACAAAAGACAGGCTTTCAACAAAATATAGCTTACTTAGGGGAAGAAATGAAAACTCAATTTTTGTGTCTTAATACAATGGAAGGCTGAATTATTTATTTTTAGCTTTCTAGAATCATGAACTGAAAACAACACTGTGAAATGGTCAAAGGTCTAAGACAAAAACACGGACAACAGCAATAAACAAACAAACAAAAAAAACTTTTAACCTGTACACAGTGCCATGGATATGTATTCTCCATCTTCATATTCTTTGTTTCTGTGTGACTTGTCAACCACAACGCTAATCGATTTCTGTTTGCAGCCAGTGGATTCGCCCCCTGGTGGCCATTACAAAGAATGCAGGTTTACAGCACCTCCGCATTGGCCTTACTTTCCTGAAAATCCACTTCTTTTATACATTCTATGCTTAAAATGCATATCAGGACAAGAAATCCTTATCTTTCACCAGAAATCTGACAATTTTTGATTTTGAAGTGCACTCTGTCGCTGCCACAGTGTCTCCTCCGTCTTTGTAGGCCAGTCAGGACCATTTCGGTCGGCACAGAAAGTGGCTTAGCAAGTCATGTTAATAGACAGTCACGTTGCATATTACCAGGGCTGGATCCTAGTTTGAGAGCAGCATGTGTGTTTGAATGTTAGTTTCTCACTGATCTAAAGCCCAGCAAAATGCACATGAATCTCAAGTCAGGATTTCATCATCATGTGATCATATCGTGTCAAAACACATCCATCTTCAGGTGTTCAAAGCTGTTAATGGCAAGTATTCCTTTAGAGTAACTGAAAATGGACACTTGAAAATAAATGAATTACTTTGGACTAAGTAGTTTATCAGAGAACAAAACCAATAAAGTATGACGAGATGAAACAAAGAAATCCTCAGATTCGCAAACGCTGTGCGTTTGTCAGACCTATTTTTTATTATTTTATAAGCATCAGTCAACTAGGCATTAAAGCAACTTACTGTATAAATTATGCAGAGATATTTTCATATGTGACACAGTATAAAAAGTCAAGAGAATTAATACGAGTTGACCTCGGTCAAAAATGCAAACCTTTTAAGTCCATTTCTGCTAAGTAGTTTGTTCAGCATTTTAAGCGTTTATATATCTGTACATTTGGGCAATACATTTTAACATTTTTGTTTCTTGTTGTTGTTATTATTTTCTGTAATTCGGTTATAGCATCCTTAGTGTCTTTATGTGCACAAGAGATATTCTTGGATTCAAAAAACCACAATGCCTGCTTGAATCATAATCCAAAAGCCAGGGATTCCTTTACTCTATATGCAACACGTGATCATGATGGATCTTTTCCATTGTGAATTACTTTTTATGCCAAATAACCCTGGAATTGAAAGCTTTTCTTTTTTAATTAAAGAATTTCAGGTATTTTATGCAAAACAATACACAGTATTAATATCCACAACCAGCTTCTCCTGAAAGTGTATAGCTTTAAAAGAACAAAATAAAAGGGAACCTGTAATTTGTAGCATTAAGAAATTATTCTAATGTACCCTTTACTTCCATGTTTCACAAGCATTATAAATGAAAAGGGATCTGTGCTACTTCGTATATGCAATGTATTTTGGATATCAAATATAAATATATATATAAATATAAATGTGTATATTTTACAATTAACCAATGTATTATTATTATTGTCATTCCTGCAATGTATGAAGTAATACCTTTTGAAAAAGGGCTTTTGTATAGGAAAATGTGACAAAATAAATGTTTTTACCTCTCAAGTTATCTTCTATTTCCTTTTGTGGCTTGACCAGATGAAAACAAAGTTGTTGTATTTTTTTTTTTATTGTTCAGATCATTGCACACTTTCAGAGATGGTTGTTGAAAAAATTTACATCTGCACTTTCTCTGCCTTCATTAAGCTACCAATAGCGAATGCATCAGAGAACCAGTTTCTATATTTTTTTTTAAAGAATACAGTAGAACCTGTGTGTATACTCCAAATTGTGTGGACTATTCAGAGAGCATATGCTAGATTCTAGTTCATTATTTGCACCAAACACATCCAAATCATACCATTATGATGGTTATAGCATTTTTGTAGTGCATGGGCCTGTTGAACTGTGCATTATTATACTAAGATGTGTTGTTTTCCCAACTTCTTAACCACATATTAATGATGACGGAATTAGCACTGTTTTAGTTTAGCTGGTTGTACAAGGCAAACTGAATTTAATGTAATTGAAATTGTAATTTCCTATGGGAAGTCCAAGTTTAAAAGGATATAACGATGAGGAAGCTGCTGCATTTCTTTTTGTGTCAAGTCATGTTTTCTAAATACAAACATAAACTCTGCTACACATTTCCCTATCAGGTTTTAAACTAACAGAGAATGCAAGGCTGCAAGCTGTGAGAGACTTTTATTGAAGTATACAATAGAATACAATGTAAAGTCATGTAATGCTGGTCTACATGAATTTTGAAAGTAACCTCAGCATATTACTATTTGCATCGTTTAAGTTCCTCTCTGAACACAGTTTCAAATGACAGGTGTTGGTAATTTAATAACTAGTGTGTATGCATGATGTCTGTGTTGACAGCTAGTCTTGTAAGCCCAATAGTTAGTTTGAATGAACCACATTGACAAAAATATGTACAACAGACAGTGAGAAGCCTCAAATTGTTGTCTTATTTTGTAATAACAACATCTCTTGGATGCATTTCTAATTTTTTTGCTGCTTTGTCAGTCACATATTTTCCAATAATATACCTAACCTGTTACCAATGCACTGCTTATTACTATATAATTTGCTACAGCAGCAACTCTGGGTTCCTATCATAGACTAATTTTTAGTAAAAGTTTAAAATCATTCTTGGACCAGTGTCGCTCCCTTCTGACCATGACAGAGAATGCAAGTTCTTGCAAAACTGCCGACACACAGTTGATTTTAGAGGTCATAGTGGGAAATAGGATGGAACAAACCCTAGCAAAAAAAAAAATCATATTTAAATGCTATACAACAGTGTTGTTATTTCTCTAAATGGAGAGTTCTGGTTTCCTATTCAGAAGCTACAGGCAAAATAAAAGGCACAAAGCAACACCTCTCAACTCCCAAACACTTCGTCTCTGTTGTGTTTGGATCCCTGTTTGCTGTCACAACTTTACTTTGTTTACAAATGAAAAGCCATGATAGGGGCTGGCTCTTGTCATTACATTGCTTTGACCTTTTTGATCACAGTCCTTATATGACATTCAGGCTTGGAAGAGAATAAAACAACACCAGAGACATTTTTAATGCAAAAATAGCTTTTATTCCAGTGTATTTTCCCCCTGAGATCAAATACAAAAAAAGGAAGACTTACAGAGAATTGATTTTATCGGACGGTCAGTGCTACATGCAGGCATAGACTATTTAATGTTTCCTGAGACCTTTGTTCTCTCGCAATGTTATCACTCAAAATGAAAAACACAACTGCACATCACACACTGCTTGAAAAGACTGGCCCCTGAGCCCAACCCTTTGCTGGTGCTTCAGGGTCTGAATAGTTAAGCGTACTCTAATGGTTCAAGTCCAAGTGTGTCTCTGTGTCCAGCGGTCTGCAGTAGCATGAATTATTGAATAGACCACTTCATACTTTTCTCACCCATGACAAAAGCATGGCCCTCAACGCTGGTCCTTCAAGGAATTCCAACATTAATGCAGGATTCATTCGGTCGTTTCAACAGAAACTGGCCAACCCTTCCCACCAAGTGGTGAGCCAGCTGGTAACTGTCAGAACCGATGGTTTACCATGTGGCAAACCGGCAACAAACCAACCATCCATGTGCGTACATGAATATCTGTTACAAGTTCCAACATCTTCCTCAGTTGTACCAGACATTTACTGAATCTTCATAATTAGAATTAGGATGGAAACAACAGAAAATGCACCTGTGTAGATTCATTAAAGCAACTGCAAGTCGTTTTACTAGCTCTGAAATTCTCAAATTAATACTGATGCCTGTATAGGATCTAGAGAGGCAAACAAGACCATTATTAATGATTGGATACTATACAGTTATTCTTAATGTCAGTCACCGGGTTACATTCCCCACGAAATTAAAAACAAACAATTTTCAGAGTGAAAACTGTAAGAGCCTATGTTTTGTTCTTACTAGAGAGTTATATATGATATGTCTACTTTATATTTTAAAATAAATTGCAATGATAGAATTTGCATTAATTTTTTTTCCATGCACATGGGCATGAGTTGTGAATGAATGGCACTTTTATTGGCCAAAATCTGCCTTTGTCCTCCATCTGCTACCTGACCGAGCCCTTTCTGTTCATCTCCACTTACTCTGTAGCGTCGCCCAGTTCATTCAAGTGGTGTACAGTTTCACACAGGACAATATATTTGTTTCCTTTTTCTTCTTTTTCATATAAGGTAAACTGGGGCCCAAGTCCAGAAGCCAGTTAGAAACCACTCATCTTCATTGACAGTAAAATGCAATGTATGTATCAACTATTTGGGAAATCGTTCTAATTGTGTTGTTGAATTTCAGCCTCACCATCTTGCATGACCCGATATCCCTTTTAAAGACAGGTTTTGTTGTCAGCAGACAGTGGCAGGTGTGGTTTTACATACAAATAGTTCACAATAAGTGTCCTGACCCACAGGCATCTTTCTTATCTGTGTTAAACACAATAGAATAACAAATAAGTAGAATTTCTTTTCTTCATATTTAAATGCTACACAATGTGCTGTCTGCCATTAGGCAACCCCACCTGCCGGACTTTTTCAGCAAGAGGTATGAACCTTTGCCAGTCTCAGTTTCTACTGTTCATTGCAATGACCTCACATCTTGGTTACATTCGGGGGATCATTGATATCAATCACCTCGAAGCCCTGGTTGTCACGCCCATCTTTGGAGTGGAGGTGATGACCCTTGATGTTGTGGAAACAATAGGAGCAGTGTGCAGTGGCCACTGGCACAACCTTGGAGAAGTTGGAAAAATCCACTCTGTACTTGCCCTCCTTGCTTCTGGAGATGATGGGCAAGAAGTTGTAACCCCACATGATCTCCTGAGGAATGAAAGAAGTCCGTACTTGGCAGGCAGAGCTGGTCGACTCTGCGGTGCCATCGAGGAAAACAACCAGCTCGAACTCTTGTTTGTGGAGCGTATCTACCGTCATCTCAAAGAAGGGGCTGCCCTTGTCGATAATGTGGTAGAGCGTGAGAGGACACACGAAGAAGAGGTTGTCCTTTCCAGCATCTACCATGAAGTCAATGTTCACCTGGTCCATGATTATCGTCTCCCCATCAGGTGTGACTGTTGTCCTCAGCAGCTTTCCATAGATCTGGCTACCAATCATCAGGGTCTTGCGCAGGTTGGCCACTCGGATTGACAGGGAAAGCGAACCATTTTTTGGGCTGATGACAGCCATATCACTAAATGTGATGGTCTTCGCCCTCTTTTTCGGTAGAGAGATTTTGGACAGGATGACTCCACACATGAAGCAGTTGATTATGGCACCAAGGAGGGACTGGATGATGAGAAGGGCCACTGCACCTGGGCAAAGAGGGGTGAGCGCTCTGCCACCATACCCAATGGTTGTCTGGGTTTCAAGGGAGTAGAGGAATGCTGTGGTGAGTCCTACAACGTTTTCAACACATGGGGTATGGTCTGATGCAGGGGTTTGCCATGTCAGGTCTCCATTACTGCGGGCAATCCAGTACCACAGCAGGCCAAAAATGAACCAGCTGAGAGTGAAGGCAGCGATGAAGAGGAAGAGGACAAAACGCCACCTGATCTCCACAAAAGTGGTCCAGAAGTCAGCCAGGAAAAATAAGTGCTTGCTGTACATAATGTTTCCATATTCAATGTTGCAGCGACCATCTTTGGTCACTAGTCTGGTCCTGCGGCTCTTCCGCTCTGCCAGGCAGTCCTGGATACGTTTGTTGACAGATCCAAACATTTCCTACAAGCCCACGACCTGTAAGACAATAAAAAAAGGAAGTGTCAGTTACTTGTGAAAAGAAATAGGATTGGCTCATGGCTCATTACGTCAAAGCAGATCAGACACAGCACCTGGGACAAAACACTTGCTGCAACAATGAAAGAAAATCTTAATGTTTTTTTCAGCCTCATGTTTTATATGATTTACTCAAGCATAGTAAAGCTGTTTAGTGGTGATCTCTAAATGAAGATTTCTGAATTCTTAGATGTCTTTGCTGTCCCTACTAGATGGCATTATTGCTTTAGAAAAAAGTGTTTAAGAATTGTTCAACAGACAGGGACATCCAGTGGGCAAAGAAAATAATTTAATGTTTTATCAAGCTAAATTATTCCATGACTTCTTCATTCATCCTAAAGCTAATCATAAACTCAGGTCACGGCTGACATTGGATGAGAAGCTGTGTGAAGCTGGACAGGTCGCCAGACAATCGCAGGGCTGAGACAAAGCTAAGCTGCATGTTTTTGGACAGTGGGAGGAGGCCAGAGCACTCACAAGACACAGACAATCTACAGTAACAAGGGAAAATGCCCAACAGAAGAGCTGTAAGCTGCTTTGATGTGAGGCATGTGTGTGAACGGCAGCTTCACGTATTCATGGCAAAGTCAGTAAAGCAACTATCATGTTTTTCTTTAACAATGTGCAGATTTTAAGGCATTCTATTATCAAGTCGCTTGGAAAAAAAGGTGCATGTCACTAACATATTTGGGAAGATAAATGCCCCCAGGCCCCCTTAGGTTTAGGCTGAGTCCTGGTTGTTTACATCATCTGGTTCCACCCCTGTGTCTATATCAGCACCCATCATTTAACCAGTCAGTCAGTGACAGGCCTTACCAAACTGTCAATCATTCTTAAGTACTATAATCCACAACCATCAACGACAACATGTCAGGATTCTACTGCCATTCAGGTGCTGAGAGGGAGGATATGCAAGCACCTACTGTGACTAGGACAAGTAAAGTATACACAGAGTTGCTGGTGTTAATGCAACAATATTTAGGACTTAGTTTGAGTATCAAGAAAACCAATTTTGATATGTAAGTACAGTGAAAACCTGTCCTACTGCTCTTTGTAAGTATAGTTCCTGTTTTCTCACTCCAAATGCTTCACTCAATTCCCATGGTTACCTATCTGACTCTCACTGTGGACTGCGTACATACAGTCTCACATGTTCCAAGCTGCTCTGTTCCGCTGCAGTTTTAATCCTCACTGAAAGGCTATAATCCTAGGTGGATGCAGCACTGCAGTAAAGGCCTAATGAGAAACAAAAGTTTCCAATGAAGTGTAACACATAAGTGCTCCAAATAAACCAAATAATTTTGGTCCCGTGCAACACAACACAAGGATCAGCTTTGTTTGCGAGGTTTCAGTGCTGCAAAAATAAACATGGCATTAAAATAATTTGGGCAAACCCAGCCAGCAGGCCAGCTGCTCACAAACATAACAATCTTTGACTTTATTCAGGCTCTGAGTTCTCATAACTTTGGTGCTTGATGGATGGTAACTGGCAGGATTGGCTCTACAGAGGTTTCTAAACAAGCATGGCCTCTGTTCTTGCCAAGTCATGCAAAGTACCCATTTGGATCATGGTGTGCTTGTTAGCGAGTGTGAAGTCGTACAAAACGATCAGTGCAGTGAGTTTATGTTTTTGTTTTTCAACCCTCAAAGCTCATATCCAATCATTTTGCCAAGAAGAAGTCCAGTAATCACTCTTTAATCCTGCTGGAAGCAAACCTAGTCATTCCTACACCTAATCATTAGGTCTGCATGTTTTCATACCACAACAAGATGCTATGCACAGAAATAATTTCAGGTATTTAGTATTTTAATCGCATGTTTGGCAAGTGCCTCTAAAGTATGGCTTTGCATTAGAAAACAACTACCTTTCGGAATTGGAGTGGCCAATGTGAAGACAGCCTACTCTTTAGGAGCTGGGACAGTAAAGAGCACACACAGCTTTATTTCTAACAGGACTTTACTGTCAGAACATGACTCACTTTCAACCGTTTGGCTTGCTGAAGTTTGGTTTTACGAGGTTGCCTTTGATAGTCAATAGTTTACCTAAACTAATTGGTGGTATTAACAACCCCAATTTGAGGAAAAACAGAACTGGGGATGAAGCTATGCAATGGGAATGGGGCAGCAGCAAAACCAATTTTGGCTGTCTAGGTGCAAGGCAAATAAAATAATAAAATTATAGTCCATGAACTGATTTCGACACTCAAATGACGTTTGTAACTTGGTTTTATTGTATTGCTTTGGGATTTAAAGTGGATAGTTTAGATTCACCATAGACACCAAAAACACAAACAACTCAATTGACACAGCAGGAGAGCAGCCAATACTGTTATGTGGGTTGAAAAAAAAAAATAGTTGATATGTAGTATCAGTTTTAATTCCCCATTGGAACGGAGAAAGGCTGGCTGGCTTAAATGCATGTTGCTGCTGCCTCCATCCACAGAAGTTCATTGCTTAGCTTCTGTGCCTGGATGCTTCTCCAAACTGGGGGTATGGCAACCGCTTACACAACCCTACTCCAATAAATCCAAATCTCTGTAAAATCAATGTTTAAATGTTCTATATCAGTCAATCAAAGACTAGCAATCTCTGTATGTGCAAAAAGACCTTGTCAGAATGATACATTTTCTCAAATTCTGTTCTTTTCCCTTTACACAGTCCTTCAGAATATACATTTTATGCCAGTCATCGACAAACTGTATTGAGCCAGTCAACACGCACTGACCCTGCAGTACATGTCTTTCAGGTTTACTGCTTTTAAACCCTCCTGTCCTCTCTAGATTTACGTTTACCTCAGTTAGCCTTGAGTTTGGAGTCCTCCTACTGCAGATTGATTTTAAACCTACACCTCAGTTATAACTGTAATTTCAGAAAAAAATAAAATTACACTAGCAGCAAGTGAAGTAACGGTGCTGCTTCACTGACATGGATAATCAATATTTGATTTTATTACCTTTTTAAACTACCTTCTTTTCATCTAAATGCTCACTCTAATATGAGATAATAGTATTATAAAAGTGTCTCATGACTGCTGCATTACACAGCTACAGCAGGGGTTTAGCAATACTATTGATTAAAGAGGCAGACTAGTGGAATAATACATGAATGAGCCATCATGGCTTATTTGTATTAAATGTGTTTGGTCCGTGACTTATAAAGCTGCTTTATAAGCTATTTTGAATAAACCGATCAATTGATTTGCAGCCACTGTCCTATTAGATAACAGTCACATTGAAAATCCTATTCCCTACAAAGTAATTGCATCTGAAATACCCAATATAACTGGTCATGAAACTCACCTCTGCGATTTGATGTGAAAGGAGCTTGATGCACATCCGTAGGTCAATAAATAGCAAAAAAAAAATCCAGCTCGCTCTCTCTCCTCTCTGTCTGTGTGTGAGGCTGTTTAGGTGTGTCCTCTGCTAATGCATGTCCACCAGCTACCTGTGTGCATTTATACTGTCCTGCCTCTGTGTGCTGGAATCACCCAGGTGATGTTGACGCCCACAGAGACATCAAGTACACCTCCGCCCTAACATGCACACACACACGCATACCCTTCCCCCGGCTTGAATAAGATGTTTACCCCACAGACGCCTGGCACCAAAGGCCAAGCTGACCTCTATCCGCCACTGCAGACTAAGATTTGCTCTGGATTTACTGTTTGTATTTTGTGATATTTGAATTGACTTTTCTCACAATTGCAACTTATCAAAAAAAGTGAATGTTGACAATGTAAATGCAAAACCTGTATGTACTGTACGGCTTTGGTCCTCCGTGTCTCTATGATGAGCAGTTTGTGTGTTATTATTGACTGTAGACACACTTTTATTGGCATGTTTTCAGGAAATCTCCAGTTGTTGCCAATGTTTTGTATTGATTGTCTGATTGTGAGTTGCAAATATGATCATCTGTATCATCTGCAAGAAGATTTTCCACCACCTGATACAAACATGTTATAATAAGCATGTTATCCATGATAGAAAGAAGCATCACTCATATTTGATTATGCATGTATTCTTCCACTTCTCTGAAAAAGATTGCAATAAAAATATGTTTAACACATCCCAGGCACAGTGTTGTCACAATGAATCAAACATCATCGCTTCACCCCTCACTCATCTTTCTCTCCCTCTTCCCCACAACCACAGAGCTGTGTTGTGATGACTTGGGGAGGCCATGGGACATAAATAGGTGATGGAGTGAGGCAGCAGAAGCTTCAGAGATGAAAAAGAAAGATGCTCTAGATACAAAAAGATAGCTCTCCAGGGCCGGACCAGAATCGAATCAGTTCAGGAGCCTAAGAAATTCTGAATTCTGAGGGGAGAAAAGTTGTGCATTGTGATGGGAGTCATTTTTCAACACTATTGTCTCCAGAAAAAAAAGTGACAGAAAAGGCTGCAGTATTACCTTACATGCTGCAGAATGCTTATTCTATTGACAGCCACAATACATAACTGTTGACACACAACAAGATTAGGCTTGTGTGTTTTTTTTGTCTAAATCCACGCCATTGTGGAACGATGACAAGCCTTTTGTATTTAAGCTTTTTAATCAAGAGATGATTTGCCTGTTTGCTTAATCATCTCCCTCGTTTTTATCTCCTTTATATCAGACAAAAGGTCTGCCAATAGCCACCAGACCACATAGCTGCACTGATTGCTGGGCTGGTTTGGCAACTTGAGAGCTGTGGAGGCTGCATTAGATTGACAGCAATGCAATCCGAGACAATTACTGCCAATGAATAATAAAGACACTAAAACGAGTCCCCGTGATAAGAGAATGATGTTCTTGTTCAAAAGATAGACTCATGATCATTCATCAAAGTGTAAACAGTGAAATTAATTAAACTGATCATTATTTGGGATTCATATGGGAAAGCACATTTTTAAATTACTATTTTTCTTTTCTTTTTTTCTCTATATGGGGAAATAAGAAAATATCAATTGTCAAGACTTGTCGATTGTCAATTGTCAAGTGACTGAGTTTACTTTGTGCTGTAATAATATTTAAAAGGAAATAATACTTCCAGATATAAAAATATCCGTCGAGTACCTGTTGCAACCTCTGCTGACAGGCTGATGGTGTAGGATGCTAAAAGATGTTCATGTTTATCTTTGCACTTATGCTAATTAAATACAACACACTGCAAGTTCTCACTGATAAAGATGAATGACAGATCAGCACTTAAATGCTTTTAAGAGCTCAATGTCACGTGGTGATAGTAAACAATGGTAGTTTCTCTCTGAATCAGTTAGAGTACTCAAATGAATAGTGCTGCTTTCTGTATCAGTTTCTGCCAATCAGCCTAACGGCCAAGAGGTCGGCAGAGGTCAGGCAGTATTTACTGCTTATGTTCACCAGTGGACAAATAAAAAGATACACACATATGTAAACATGTCACTGCTTCTGTATCTGGATGATTAAATGCCTATTTGCATTGTGTCTTTATCAAAGGACAAGCCTGTGATCCCTTTCTAAACTAAATATATGGTTAACCAGAAGTGCATTTTTGTAACAGCCAGCAGTGGGAGACTCTGATGGCTGCAAAAAGAGAAAATTAATCTGATATGATTCATTATGTGTGGTGTAATTTACCTCATAAGTTTATGGCCTGGATCGCTTGTTAATTTTTTCTTCACCACATCATGATTTTAAAATGATGGTCCTCTTTCGTGTTAGATTAAAAAGTAGAGAAGGAACAAAGGATGCCTTTGGGGTGAGGCTACCTACATACTGTACCTGCTGTGGTTAACACTGCAGCGTCTTGATGATGTGGCCAGTTAACAGTACATTTTCACTTCATCAATGTCTAGCCAGTCTTAAAGACTATAAATACAAAGGGGAGCATGTGATTTACTATGAAATAAATACTCAAAGTGTCTTATCTTTCTCTGTGGAAATGTAAATTTGTGTTACAGAGTAGCAGTTGATGTTTTACACACCAAGCTAAAATTACAAATCACACATCTATCAAATACAATTGATTGTGACACATTAGTAGTCTGTTTGCTCTCTTTAGCTGTAAATGCTCCACTATGTTCACCTGTTATTTGCTAATTTAGTCTCTCAGAGCCATACTGCATTCACATTGAACAGTCTGCCACTGTGTTTATAAACAATATTGATTATGCTGCTACCTGGAGTTTAGACCATTATTGTGGTCCAATACCTACAAATTTACTGTAACAGAAGTTGGAAAAAGTCACTTTTACTTCTGATTTGAAGTCAACTGATTATTGGAGTCGATTTGATCCTAAATCAAGAAATCCAGAGCTCTCCTTGAATGTCTTGTTAGAGGTCATAAGGCTCATATTCTGGCCTTTGTTGCAGCTTTCCAACTTGAACACTTGCACACTTCTTAGTTTGTGAGTTAGTGATGAAGGGGGATGTTGCTTTTACGGATTTGATAGTGATTTTCATTTTTCTCTTTGTTGCAGTTTCTCTTTATTTTTTGCTCTTTGAGTTGCAAGCCACATCTGACTGTTTCACAAAAGAATAAAAAAACAATTCAGTGTAGTTAATGCACTGCAATTAATAATGGAATGTAGCCTTGAGCAGTGGGCTAAAACCTTTTAATTAATTCTGGTGTGAAAAGAAAAGGAAGCCTTTGTTTTTCAACTTTTTTTGATGAGCGATTCGGGCGTGCATTGCAGCACGTTGTTTTAACGTTTGCCATGTGGTTTCTTATTCTGTGATTCGCTTCAGCTGAACTGAATAGATCTATACCTCGGGGATGATGGCTGCGTGTGCATATGTGGCAGGATGAGTGGGTGAGTGGGGCATACATTGACGGCAGCCATTGTGCTGGGTCATCATGTCACTGGGCATTCATATTCCATATCCATCATTCCCAGAGTAAAAATGGCAAAGTGCTAAATGCCAGGCATTTCAATCCCAAGCTGTGCAATGTGCTTGTGAAGCACATGCCTTTTGTGATGATACAAACATATGCTTCAGCGAAATTCTCAGAAGATATTAGTGCTCTGTGTTGCCTGAAAGTCAGCAGGCATTTGTGCATCCCGTGTGGAAAATTCCAACATGTAGGCATGCAGAAAAGCAAGCTTTTGTGATTAGATTGAAGTTTAGATTTGTGCATACAGTTTGGATGCCTGTAGGTATAATGTCCATAACAATAGAGGCCTATAAACAAGGACTTTGCCTGTCGGGCCAGAATGAGAAGCCTGATCAACAGGGTCTGTGGGGATTTTCCACTACTTCCTTCCTCACTGGATTCATCAAAATGAATAGATTCATGTTTTTACCACGCCATGCCTCATCCCTTCATAACCACAGCCGTTTCATAAGACTGTCACAACCTATTTCGGCTCCATAAGCAGATGGCTGGGATGTGACAGCAGTGTGTACAGTAGGCAGTGAAGTGTAAGATGAAAAGCATTGCATAAACATGCAAAATGCAACCGGGTCAGAAGTGTGATGCAGAGCTGCAGGGTGATGCATCTCAGTTATTTGTCTGTTTTGTTTCTTGAGCACCAGGGTGTGATTCAGGTTCCCCCTTGGACATGTGTGGAGATAAAGAGACAAGTGAAAAGCTTGCTGTAAAACCATGAAAACAAAATTTTCAGAGATTCATTCCTTGAGAAGTAACCCCCCATTGTGTTTCCATTACTTTATAAGGCTGCAATCAAATTTAGTTGTGTGTAATCTTCATGTAGAGGGCCTTTGGGGAGTTCCCTTTCTCAGCAATTTGGAGGTTCCCAAGGTCACAGGGGGCTCACACATGTATTTCTGTCCTCCACTCATTATATTCAGGTCACACTATGACCTTGTCTTTCTTCTTCTGCCATACGGCCCTCCACTCAAAGGACTTCAGCCTGAATAAGCAACTCAATGAAAGGGAAAGAAAATATGAAACCCCTCTTAAAAGCTTAAAATCACCTCTCTCACTCACCCTTTCTTCTCGCCCCGCTGCTTCGCTACGGCGCGGTCATCGGCATGTGTAGAATGAGTGTGAATTCAATTTTGCACGATGTAAAGTGACACCCGGCGACAAAATCCACAACAAAACACTTATCTTTTGTTCCACTCCAAGGATTTTACCCTCTCTCAGTTGTGGAAACAGCCACTGTATCACATTTCATGTTTTTTCACAGGTATTTATCCGCCTTGTGTGGCTGCTTTATTATTTCTTGTGTGAGGTTCTAAAAGAAAAATTTTCCGAGTGAAATGAAAAGGTCTTGCAAAGACCAATCTCTGCTTCTCAGTAGTTATAATGACAAGCTGACTGTGCTTCCCTGCATACTGCCCTAGCACGAAGAGGGACTCGAAGCTCGTATTTTACAGCCCTCACATAAACGTGTCAGAGCTGGAGGGTACCAGATATCGCAAAGATCTTTCTGCCTGCAGGGATGCTCAGAAGGTACAAGACTTTGTCTCCCCGGTAAGAACTCCACCCGGCAGCAGTTCCCCTCAGACCATATTGTTTTAACACACGACCATTAGAGGAAGAAGTTGCTCGAAAGCATGGATGCCAAAGCTTTTTGACACTGATGGAGTGAAGCATGTGGAAGAATGAGCCAGTGGGCAACCGAGTGAGACAGCCATGTGCACTTTTCTGTTTTATAAATAGGAATTAGAATATTGTCATGGTGTTGAAATGTTGCCACAAAATTTGCTTTGAAAAACATAATTGTTAAAGTCGATAGTAGGGGTGAATATTGGCAAGAACCTCACAATTATGTATTGTGATATACGGATATATCACGATGTATCGCAGTGTGTCACAATGCATTACATCGCTTACTCTGGAGAATTCTAGATTATGTTTCTGTAAATTGAACGCAGTAAGTGAGTTAAATATTTTATTGGAGGTCAAAGTATCTTGATACACTAAGGTATCAATATTTTTTCACATCTAATACTGGTCAAAAAAAGGCCAAATTGGCAAAGCCTTGGGGCATTTTCTTGACATAAACGTATCTTAAAGGGACATTTCAGCCCAATATTGAAACATACATACTGTAACGTGTTTGGTTATTGTCTTGTTCTTATGGTTACTTACATATGTGCTTTCAGTTATTTACATCTATGCTTTTATTGTGTTAGTTTCGTTGTTTCCGGTTTGTTGGGGTTTTCTGGGCGGGGAATACTGTGTTCTTCCTGTTTTGAAGACGGCCTGTCTGGTGTGGCGTGGTTGTGGCCGACAACAACCGTGAATAAAGAGCAACTTGTTCAGAACCCGGTGTCCTGACTTTAGCGAGACGCTACAATACATACATACATACATACATGAATAAATAGATAAATAAATAACTCACCTTTAGTGCTATCTGTTAAACTAGAGTGTTTTGGTGTGACTTGCAGTGTGGAGGAGAGTGTTTCAACATTCACACTTTTTAACTATCACTCAGGAAACTGCCTTCTTGGTGGGGTCTGTTTTCCAAATATTATGTCATTATAGGTAAATTACAGGCTTAGAAAATGTGTAGTTCTTGGATGTATGTAGTTGATGCCTGCTTATGTGGGAACTATTTCCTTCTTACCAACTAATACCCCCAATTGTATCACTACGCCAAAGGAATAGTTACCCTTAGATCCTGCTAGATTATCCAAGTTAGCTGATGTTCAAGCTCAGATGAGGAGAGCATCATTGCATTTCCGGTTGTCATGTGTATTTACATAACTGCAGCCAGTTGATGAGAACAGATGAGGAGTATGGAAATACATTTCTAAGCTGAACCCAACTGTTTTTTTTCTTAAACTACTCGCTTTGTTGCTCAGCTGTAAACACAGAAGTTCATTTAAAAAACTCATGCATGTAACAGGTTGAAAATGACACATCCAAGAAGTCTGAGTGAAACTTAGAGCATCAGCATCTGATGCGGAAAGAAAATAGTTCTCACTTGAAACTGCTGACAACAAGGTCTGTGGATTATCTAGAGTAATAAATAAAAAATACAGTTTTTTTTCTTCTCTTATCTGCAATGCTGTTTATGGAGATTATTTGGCTCTTGAGTTTTTCAAACGTTTTATTTTTTGGCACTTTGAGCACCACAAGCTGAGTGCTATCTAGTTCCATTATACTCGAGAGAAAGCAGAAATCTCTACAGACGATAACTCCAACACTCTCATTCCAAAACACCCTGAATTGATGAATAGTACTACAGGTTTAAAAAAAAAAAAAAAAGTCATTTTTTTGTTTTTCTTTTAATTTTTGGGTGAACTATCTGTTTGTCAAAGTCTTTCCATTGATATTTGTCTGCTCTCCTCTGAACAGGGCACATCAGCCCACAGCCAAGCACATCATTTCCCATAAACTGCACACTTTAAGTGATGACTAATATAAACAAGAATGCAAGAGAAATTCAATTCTGAGTCAAGGCTGAGGAGCAGCCTGATCAGCTACCTACCACATGTAGCTTTTACAAAGAAAGACCTACAGAGGGATGCTGCTTCACCCTACTTCAGACCAGTACCAGATCGATTGCAACCAATAAAAAGCAGCAATGTGCTGTTCCACTCTAACAGCTTGTAAACAACTGCAAAGGTTTCCAACATGTCTCAGATGTAGCATATGCGACTATACAAGAGTACACTCCTGATCCCTGACTAGTTAATATTCAAGGACGCCCCAAAGAAAACAGCTAAACCTCCTCCAGGTGTGAAGCATTGGCCTGTGATTGTGTTTGATCCTGCACTGCTATACCTCTTTCCTCCACATGGTGTCACTGTGTCTGGACTGTGCAGCGGGATCCAAGGAGGAGGATTAGTCACATTCTGCTCACCCAATTCATAATATTTCTTTTAAAAAAAGAGCATTTATAGCTGATTCTTGAACACAACAGCATCTGCATGGAAAACTATTCTAATAATACCCTTGACTACAAGGTTATAAATGAAAAATGATGTTCCTATGAGCCAAATATGGCCAAACAGTCCAGGCTTTGTAGTTGATTTATGTCAGAACTGTCACACATAATTATGTGGACTATAAAGCTATGTATAACAGTTTGAATGGTCTTTCTAAGTGTTTCGTAGTGGATTTAATCTTGTACAACGCAGAGCCTACAGATCTGCTTTATTCTAAGACCTCCACTTCAGTGGTCTGTGCACAAGATAAAAACATGCATACTACATTTCTAAATTATGTATACATATATAACAAGCGCAGCGCTGCGCTGTAGATCTTCACACTCACATAATTCATAATTTAAACTCTAATAGACGTACTCATTCCCTAAAGTTAAACCTCCCTTTAAACTATACTGCATGACGCACATATAGTGGTTGCTGCTATGTTACTAAATCTACATTTTGTCTTGTATGTCATGTAATGATGTGTTGGGACAATATGTTGACAATGATGAATTTGATTAAGCTACAGCCGTGCCAGCTCGCTCTGATAGATTGTTTAATAATTTACACACTTTCCATTGCAAACATACCTTGCCTTTTCATGCATTCAGCGGTTCTCGATGCTATTAAATAACGGCCTCCAGCTTTACTGTTCATGTAACTCCAAATGCAAAAGAGGCACTTGGTTGAACACTTTAATATTTCAAATAATACCATACCATAGTGTGCCTTGAGAGCAGCTTTAACTTCTGCTAAACTATTCAGTACTTGCACGTGTGACACATTCGTTCCGGACTTTTCGCAACGCACACACTCTCAGACACCTAACTTCCTCCATTATGCCCTTGTAGTGCCATGTTTATGGTGGCTGTCCTCTGATTTCCATTCCCTCTCCTTTTTGTTCCTGGCTGCTAGTAACAATGCAGTTCATCGCCGTGCCATAAGCTCTGACAAGAGGATCAATCAGAGCTAATGAAGCCTGGGAGGAGGTGAGAGGAAGGGAAGAGGGATGGAGCCAAAGGGGGGAGAGCATAACGATGGGAGAGCGGCGAGGGTGTCGGAGGGAAAAGAATACCAGAGCCAAGGGAGCAGGGAGAGGATTAAGAAAGATGACACTTCCTTCTTACCTCCTCGCACCATGAGAGGAAGCACTAATTCCTTCTTCTTCTTCAATTGTGACCTCTGAAACGTTCATTGTCTTTATTTCGCGGCCATGGGCCTCACACACACTCTGGTCGGTGAGTTGCTGAATTGGACATATTGTGTGAGAGCTACACACCCCTGTTAGTGCCATCCCATCTGAACTGTTCACCAGAATGGGAAAATCTATTATTTATATCATATATTTTCCCTCACAATGTCTTCTTGTGAGACTGGTCTCCCCTCAAACACAACCCCATGGATCATTTGTACAGGAAGTGAAAAATGACCTCCACTGCCCCCTACAGGCCGTTATAATAATGAATGAAAGCCATGTGGAGTATCAGTGGCGGAGAACTGGGTTGGCGTCACATGCAAAAACAACATTAAACAATGTGATTTAACACAACAGAACATACTTATTATGTCACTTAAATTTAATGGACCTTTACGTCTTTTTTACACTGTACTAGGAAATTATTCCCCCTTAACCGAGAGGAGCGGTTTTGTAGCCTCAATTCAACAAAAAGCAGCCTTTATCCTTATATCCGCACATGTATGTGTGCTCCGTACTGCAAAATGCTGCTACAGGTGGTTATCAGTAGCATTGACAAAAGACTTATTCTGTCAATTAGGTTGGAGATCTTAACGCCTCCTGTATAGTTTGAAGCCACAGTTAGACTACAGGCAAGATTCAGAACATTTGACTGTATTAGGTATCTATATACAACACTTCATCACAGGATAACCCACAATTTGATTTTTCTAATGGATTGCCTATTAAAGCAGCATTAGCGTCTTTTATATTGTGTTACCCCTTATCATCACCCTCATCTAAGGTCTAATGGTGTACAGTATACCCAATTTTCCTCAAAGCACTTGAAATAATGAATGTGCCAAGAAGCATTATTAATGTGTGATGTGTGGTTAATGCAGAGTGGTACAGTCAGAGGAATGGATGTCACCACAGGATGAACAGTAGAGGCAATAAGGTCTGAGGGAGCGAGGAATGTGCTTTGATCAATAACAGTGTAACCTCAGGAGGGGAAATAATTACACATGCCCCGGATCTGAACCGCGAGAGGCCGATCCCCGCACAGGATCCACAGAGTCGCCGAAGGACCTGAATTTTTTTACAATTAAGATCACCAGCGCTTTCGTGATCACCGCCGAGATTAGCACCTCCACCTCGGGAGCGAGTGCGAGCGCGGCCCAGAACTCGGATCCCTCAGCCAAATCCCAAGCTCCTCATTATTGCAGCCTCACTCCTTGATGTTCCATAATCCGCTGTCATTGGCTCCCCGGCTGGTCGGAGGCAGGGAAGAAGAAGACGTATCCCCCAGCCATCTCGCTGTGCCTCTGCGACTCAGCAGGCGAGGGGTTGGTGGGAGGGGGGGCACATGCAGGAACAAAAGGGGGGCTGCAGAGTCATAAATCTCCTCCCAAACTCAATGCAGGAAGTACATGAAGAGGCTTTCTGGTGATAGCTGCTTGTGTCGCTCCTCCCCCCAGCTATCACCGTCTCCCTCTCTCTCTCTCTGCTCTCATTACTCCTCCTCTGTTATGTCATGTCTACATTCAACCCCCCCCCTCTCTATGCCTAATAACATCTCAATGACAAGTATCCATCCATCGGCCCCTGTCTGTCCTCTCATGTACGCTCACTTCCTGAGCGTAGATCACACACTTCCCTTTCGCAGTAGCAGAATTTAAAACAGGGGGTGGGTGGGGGAGTGGGGGGTAAATGATCCCACGCACTCCATCCTCCTGCCAAGCTTTATGAATTTGTTTCACTTTTGCACCATGCCTTATGAGCACACTCATCATCGTTGATGTGCAAATCACTTTCAATATCCAGGAGGCATCATTTACTGTCCTTTTAGGAACTGCAGTTACAATTATGCAGGGAATTTTATTGGAAGTGACAGCAAACTAAATTTGTAGGTTATTTCTATGGAGAAATTCAGAGTCAAAATGTCCTTTTCCCCTCTGTTATCTCCACAGACTGCACCTCCTTTGTACTCGCACCCTTTCACCTCACCCTTTTCACGCTTCTCTTGTACTTTTTTTCCTCTTCTTTGTCTTGCTTTGTGTGTTTTTTTCTTCTTCCCCCGAATACACTTTTCCCTGCTTCCACTTTATATCTCACTCAAAGCCTAGGGGCTTTTTCTTCACCTGCAGTTTTAGAGCAATTGATTATACCACACTCCTTCTCACCATTTCTCTTTCCCTGTCTGCACGCACACACTTCATCTCTTTTCCTACCTCACTGTATACTGGAGTTTTCTACACGTATCATTGCCTTTGCAGCAGAGAAAAGGGAGCCATGTGGTGAACGTATTCACACACACACACACACACACGCATATGCTGATGCTCTGTGCAAATAGGCATAAACAAACACTCTTATAAAGGACAAATCCTGAGAGACAAGAGGTCCAATCTCTGTGTGGAAGTGAGAAGAGAGGAGCATTCAAGAGAGAGCACACACACATATTTACATCCTTTCCATCCTCTTCTCTCAACCACTCTCTCTCTCTCTCCTCCTCTCTCTCCCTCTGATGCACACACACGTACACATACACACATGCAGAGACAGCAGACCCCCCTCTCACACAGGAGTAGATAGAGCGCGGTGAAGAGCAGAAGGAGCTGGGTGGCAGGAGAGAGGCAGGAGGGCTGTTGTTGATTGAACAAAGCCAGGAAAGGGGTGCGCAGTCCTGGGGAGAAGAGCAGCTGTGAAATGCCTCGAAGGGAGCCTGCCAGCAACTCCTGCAGAGCCCTGAAGGTAAGCCTCGTGCACCGCTGATGGAGAAAGAGACAGAAAGAGGAGGACAAAAGAGGAAATGGGAGCTTTTTAAAAGCCACCGATGCATGGTATGACCGTGGCTCCACGTCCAGGCTTCCTCCTCTCAATTTGTCTGGGGATGGCATCGCATGCTGTGATTGCATTATGTGTTCCGCTGCACAGCCACTAAATCCCATCTGAAGTGGCTCGCCACATAAGAAGTGTGCATTACTTGAAGGAAGATAGGAAACTATGAGAGTCAGATTAGAACCAGAAACAGGGAGATGATCTGAGACAATGCAAGACTCTTCCAGAGCAGGAAAAGGAAAGTGGTGAAGGGAAAAAAGTGGCTGGATTTACCCTCCTCCATCACCTTTATCATCGCATCTCGCCTCCTTCATCTCATGTCACTGCGGAGATACATAGATCATCACCATCCACTTGCCCTCATGGCGGGGGCAGGCTAATCAAAAAGGCAATGAAATTCTCTGACGCAAGCAGAGAAAAGCCTGTCAACACTCCCGCTGGTTGTGCACACTCGTGCGCCGTGCTGTAGTTGTCTCAGTGCAATGCAGGAGTTTTACAAGCGCAGCAGCAGCAGCGGGAGCAAGCCTGGACTCAATGTGCATCTTTACGTGTGTTACTGTAAGTGTGAGCGCGTAGAGGAGGAGGGCATCATACCACCAAACACACAGCTCGGCGTGTTGCAGCTCTTACACGTTTTCCATACCTCCAATAAAAGCGGAATAACACCATGATGTAGTGATAGCTGTTGGCGACGTGCTCATGAATATTGTAGGCTACACCAAAAGCATTGAGAGAAAATCATTTATATTGATTCCCTTGAAACACTCTCTCTGGGCTGAGGATTAGGGCTGCTCGCTTTAATGTCTCGTACACCACTATTTTCTCAGCTCCGGTTCAGAGCACTCCGCAGGACGCATGTCTCCGGAGTTGTTGCTGTAAAACTTTGATGACAATGCAGTGGGCTTCGCAGCCACATTAATAAACACAGTTTCCCCAAAGCTCCTGTCCTTCCTGGTATTGTGGACTTAATCATCATTTTTTAATATCCCTTCACTGGATCACCATTGAGGAAGTGCAAATCAACCCTGCTCCTATCATTAACCACATATTTTGGTACATTTTCAACTGGGCAGAAGGGAAAGCCCAGCCTGAAAGGATGATTGCTTTGAAGCAAACCTGTCTATTTGCCAAAGTTCAGGCCACTTTTATCACTATAATCTAGAATGACCCTGCACAGAGCTGGCTGACCTGTGATTGGTTATTTACAGAGTGAAGGGGGGGGGGGGTGTGAACTGCAAAGATGTAATGGTTTTAGATGGATGGCCTTTTGACCCTATTATTAGAACTATAATGTAGCTTCAACTCGGCGCTGTGTACCTTGTCCTCACACCAGCTCCTGCTCAGTTATTATCCACCTCCTAATCTCACTAACAAGTGCACAAAAGAGGGCAAAGGGCAGCCTACAGCAGGATCTAAGGAGACTATCAAAAGAGAAGACACTGTGAATAATTAATTGGATCTGTTTATTTAGTCAGGACTGCGTGTCTCTAGGGGATGTAAGGGAAGCTATGTTCTTCAAGCAGATCCACACTCTAATACCACAGCAACGCATTTGTGTCAGGGGCTTAGCCAGGCATGAAGATTTTTTTTGTATTTAGTGCCCTGGAAAATGTGTGTGCATGTCAGAGTACTGCATAAAAATACAGCATTCTTTAGTGCGACTAATACATGGTTATATCTAATTTATGCAACACTACATATATGAACATATCCTCCTTCAGTTTGTATACTTCCCTCTTTGAAAAAAAAAACTTTGTGTATAATTTAAAACCCTCGCACTTTGTAAGCCGTATATGAATACAGTCCAATCTCTTGGTATTTGCATGGAACAGATAAGCAGCATAACATTTCCTACACAATCTTTCCACCCTCCAAGGAAAATCACTCACTGTTATGCCCTCGTAAATCTGTAGCCAATGCAAATTCAAGCCCCCGTGTCTACTGTATTTTAAAGAGGCACCTACAATGCTTTTGTAGCAGATTTATAGTGTGTCCCACTCACTGATTGGGCTATACATTGCGTGAATTTCTACTACTCCAGTGTACATGGAGCTGCATGTACAACATTCATCTCCTATACCAGCACAAACCGCACACAGACATTACATTGAGCTGGCTTGTTCTTGTGCATTTATGCAGCTGTCTTCTGTAAAATCAACCAAAAAGTAAAAAAGACTGCATGTTTCAGGTCACCTTGCTCTCACCATCTGTCAGTCTCATCTGTAGCAATGTTCTTATATCTTCTAGGTGCTTTGGAAGGAATACTATTTTCGTAGAAAAAAAACTTTTATGCTAAGCAGATAAAGTATTCAGTGAAATATGTCACAGATTACATTTTTGACAACTGTGAAAAATGCATTCCACCATGCACCCGTCTCCAGGTTAACTGGCTTTAAAGAATGCTTAAATGACATGTGCTCTTATCTCTCAGCAGCAGGTTAAGTAGATAAAACAGAAGTTTAACGGTGTCTTCTGCCACTGGCTTAGCCAGGAGGTCTTAACCAGACAGAAAATTTAGTTATTTTAATGAAGGAGGTCCCTTGTACTATTTATGAGTGATTCTTTGTTAAGTCTGAAAAATGATGTCAGACATGATGGGTTGTGTCCAGCTGATAAGCATTCAGGTCAGGCCTGTTTAAACACACAATGAGAAGGATTTTTGCTCATGTGGTTTGTAAGCAGAACATTCAAAGTTGGCACCTGCTCCCAGGCATGACAACAGCTAATGACAGTAGGGTTAAGTGACCTTCAGTGTAGCTAGCTAATTGGTATAATAAGGCCTACCATGGGGGAAGGTTTGAAGGATGATTCAGGCATCTGACAAATGGTTCACTCTTACATTGTACTGTTTGTCATCAACAAAAAGTTATAGAAATATATATGATAAATAATTGAATTGTTGCCGTTAAAATGTATTTCAACTTGTCATCTGATACCTCTGATAAGTTTTCAGATGTTTCAACCACAAATGTGCCACTAATGTAAAAATATAAAAAAAGGACATTCCAAATCCTCACATAGAATCTGACACTCAAACAGAAAACAAGAGAAGAAGCATCAGGTATGTCTGACAAAGCTGGATGTGGCAGAAGTGGGGAGCTAGGCAGAATGGCAATACAAGCTTCTGTAGCAGCGTTCAGGAGTGACGATATCATTTGAGACTAGACATCTAGTGGCACCAACCATGTCAGACTGCTTTTTTGGATAGGGATTTTTTAAAAACGCTTTAAAGTAAGGCCAATTTTTATAAATGTTGAATTTGAATATTTCATTTAGAGCCAGTTCATAGTTTAAAAAAAGGAAGCAGCCAAAATACAGCAAAATGGATAGATGATATAGACAGAGGCACTGTCACATGCTTCCTTGTGGCTTATATTTAGTGATGGAGGGAGATTGTTTATGTGTGAGTCTTGTTTTATCAAGAAAATCCAACCCACTGTGCCTTTAACTGCACAAAGTATATATTTCCTTTGTTACAGTATCCTTGCATTTATACCATATGCTCTTGGGAATTATCACACCTAGCCCATGCTGGCTAATTCCCATCTTGTTTAGTTTCGTAACCACAACCACAGCTTCTTTAATTGGCCAGTATAACAAATGCCCATGAATATGATTTGCCAACACAGATGCACAGACACACTGCAGCTCAGCTGAAAGCACAGTGTGCACTGATTCATGTGGTGCAAGGACAATTAAGCATCACGTGCAATGCAAATGGAGGACATTCAGTATGAGCATACACTTCAATTTAAACACTGGAGGAAAGGTGATGCTGCTTTCCACTGTAAACAATTAGACACGGTGTTGTAGTTTCTTCACCGTTTACAGTTTAAACAGATTTACACCGTCATCTGCTGTCAGCAAGGGTGGTTTAAGCCCGTCACTAAAGCACACTTTGTCAAAAACTGCACTGAGCACGCACAGAGTGGGTTACTCAGCTGCTTCACCAAACAAGCTGCGTCTGAGGATTTTTAACATGCACTCCAGGGTGGTAATCTCATTTCATTCTGACTTGGTATGTGATGACTATAGAGAAGGAGGCTCCTCAAAGGGACAAGCACGGGGACACAGTGAAGCATGTCAGGAATTCCAATCAAGGCTGTTTGACCTTTGGCTCCTCCAGCATTCGCCATGCGCTGCCTTGCTCTGCAGCGCCGCCCCGCCCCTGCTTCCAGCCCCCCACACTGTCGTCCTCCCCTGCTCTCCTGTCCTCTATACAGTGAGGTGGAAGAGAGGATTAATGGACTGCATGCAGTGTAGTAGCCTGACACAGAGGATTTGTATAAGTGGATTTGATTTGTAAACAATTAACAGATTAGTTGAAATCATACATTTAATGTTGAGCACAGATCATTACACTCATCTCCACACACACACACACACACACACACACACACACTTCCCTCTCGTTCCAATTTGTTCTTTTGCTCCGCCATCATAAGACAGCAGAGGCATACGGAATCTGGGATCTAAGGCAGTAAATCACATCAAGAGCCTGACAGAAACGCCTGATAAGAAGAAGAAACAGGGTGTTGGGGAGCATGCCCAGCCACCCACCCTTACACTTCTCACACTTCACATCTCCCCCTCTGTCTCTTTCCATCACATCTCTCACTCTTCAGGCCAGCATGGTTGAAGAGGGTGTTATTTGGCTGTGTTAGGTGTTGGGTTTTAATCCCATCCGAGCTCCACTCAGCAGATCTTGGTTTATCTTTCTCTAAAAGAAAAAAAAATAAATAAAATACTCATCTAAGTGAAGTAGCGAGACAGATCTGACACATGCAGTAATGAAATAGCTATTCTCGTCTTGAACAACTGTACTTTTCTTTCAAGAGGCTGTGCCAAATGTAGTGTAAGAAGGAGATTGAGTGAGGGACATCAAGACATGGAGATATGTGTGTGTGTGTGTGTGTGTGTGTGTGTGTGAGGGAGAGAGAGTTGGACATATCATTAGGGAAATTGTTTCTCCAGTGTGAGTCGAACGTCTCGGTGCAGCAGTGTCACTCCAGAGAAGGTCATTCCTGAGAAGGACACAACTGGATACACTCAGCTCTCTATCGGGCATAATGGGAAAATGGCAGGGAGGGATGGTATGAAGTTTGTGTGTAAGAGCGTGTGTGTGTGCGTGTGTCTGTGTGTGTGTGTCTGCTGGGCCTGAAGCCAAACTGGCCGGGGACGTTTTTAGTCATTTGACCCGCCTGATCTCAAAGTGTCATAAGTGAGTAGAGATAGCGATGAAGCCATGTTATTTTATGGGCCAATCTTAGCCCGGGACATAATCATGACAGGCCCTGTAACCATGAGTCTTTGCTTTCACTCAAGGGGAGGAGTGAAGGAGGGTAGGGAATCAAGGAAATACAAAGTTCTTGTGCTTCTATGGCCAAGGAACAGAGAGCTCAGATAAGCTGGAACAACAGTGTAGATATCAATCAGACGCAGTGATCTGGTACATGTAGTTTCAGTTTCAATGCTCTTATAAGCTCAGCTCTGCTGCAACCTTGATCTTTATTGTTTCCTTCCGATTCTTCTGTCCCCGTTTTGCCTATTTTTCTTTGTCTCTTCTGTGTCAGCACTGGATTTGATGAACCGACGGAAAACTGCAAGCTATGACCTCAGAATCTATGGATGAGTGCCCACCAATTGTCAAATTTGTATTGTAAACTAAGGGATACTGCTGAGTGTGCAACATCCTACTGCTATTTGTAACCCTGTCATGCTCAGTGGCAGGGAATCAACCCAGAAGAGAAACGGGGAAAACTTATGCACGATTGTCAAGCGAGATCCCGGTCTACTGAGAGGTTACAGTCCTGCATTTATACTAGATCTGCAATAATAATTTTGCTGATTTTCTCTATTCCTGAACAATTTTAGAAATAGGAAGCAGCATTCTCAGCATTTGCAATGCAAGCACATCTGTGCAAATTCAAGCCGGAAACAGTGTTCCTCCAGAGACTACAAAAGCTAAATTGATTGCCTCCATATAATGGGAAAGAAAAAGTAATTCAGAGAATGAAACTGTTTACAATTATGTTGATCAAGTGAGAATTATAATTCAGGTAATTAATCTGTTGCTGGGGCTTTATTGGAGCGCTGATTAGTATTGATAAAACCCCACTCTTGGCTTAGTTCCATGCTGGTTCTAACCTTTTAGAAGTGCGTGCAAAGCTGACGACACAAGTTTCTGAAGGTCTGAAAATACAGAAAATTAAATCATGAAGCAAGTGCTATTCAGTACAATACAGGCCCTGGGGTAAAATTATAGAGCTTGCCACAGGTTAGAAGGAAAAGAGCCACATTTTACTGTTTACAGCATGCTGCGTCAGCAAATAAGGAAAATATATGTCCTGTAGATATCCCTTAGGAAGCAAGTTCCCTGGTTTACCAGTACCCATTGGCTTTAAGCACAACAGATGAGTGCTCTTGTTATCAGGACACAAACACAATTCAGCCAAAGCATCCTGTCACTCTCCGGGTAACAAGATAAATGCTTGTTACCCTCTTAAAGCACTAAGATAAAACACCCCAACTGGTATCCATGTTCGAACACCTCTCATTTGGGCTTGTTGAGTCTGCAACGAACAGACAGGCTCGCTGAAAATACACACAGGTCTGGAGTTCACAAATCTCCAGGGAGCCATGTTTAATTCATGAGAGAACCTAAAATGAGTCAGAAAGCGAGACCTTGCAACCCCTTTAATGTATTCAGCAAGGTTTTTCAGGAGCTTTGTGTGTGTGTGTGTGTGTGCGTTTGTGTGTCCCACACCTCTGCTGTCCGTCTGTCTGTCTTTTCCCTGCTCAGATGCCTGTCACGTCACTCTGCCCTTTGCTTTGGACCGTCAATGTCAACACTACATTCCTGTGTGGATCTGATTTGTGACGTGGTCCTCTCACTTCTCTGCGCTCGCCTTTGCATTCCCTCTCCTCGCTTGTCAGCGATCAAATAGAGTAACATCAAAGACAGATGACAAAGAAATGTCAGATGTTGTTAAGGTCAGGAACTGGCGGCAAAAGTAATTTACCCATGTTACTTTGCTTGGTTGGTTAAAAGGCCCTGCATATCCCTGGTTCTTTTAGTAAATTAAAAGTAGTTGATTTTCAAACGACACCCAAGGGCTCCATAAGTTAATTGCCTCTTGTGGAGCTCCAAAGGTGTTGTAAGATTGCCGCTAAAATTAGGGCTTTATCAGAGGTTCCCCCACACACACTTCACCCCCACTCCCCTCTCTAACTACAGTAGAGGCTGTTATTAAATCCCACATCATTCAGAAGCGATTGAAAGTGTTTCTTTTCTACTCCTCCTGTCACTTTGGACCTCACATAACAGATGTTTAAAAATACCTTTTTCGGCATACAACTCAAGAGCACTGAAATACTTTTAAAAAACACATCATAGGGGAGACTGTCAGCACATCACCCAGTTGCTCCGGCAGAGCTAAAAACAACCACAAAGATAATATGTACACTCATTTTATATTAGATAAAAATGTAAAGTACAAAAAGGATCTGTGACAGTAGGTATTTATTTATCTGTCCCCATCTGATTAAGAAAGAAATCGCAGATTGATCTGAAGGGTGATGTGGGCATTGTGGAGCAGCGTGAGAGGAGTGTGTTTGTATATAAAGAGTTGTGTGTCCATGTGCACGTGTGTGTCTACGTGTGGGCACATTTAGTCGAAGCAACTGGCGACAACGGCCTGCTCTTTGGGAAAATGACACCGTTAAAAACAGTGCAGCTGAGCCTGCGTCATTGTACAGACAAATTAGCTAGCAGTGAACACTGGGTCATCTCCCATGTGATGTTTACCACTAATCCTTTACTTAAATCTTGCAGCTGTGAAAAAAGCTTTGCCTTCGTTATTAGAGTATATTGGAGACACACACAGAAAAGTATCATTTAATCATACTTGCACTGTACAGATGAGGAGCAGGACTGGCTTGTGCTTTTCTGACTTATAAGTTAGAATGTGAACCATGTTTGCCATCTGTGTCGCCTACAGTTCCTAATTAGCACCAAACACAATGTACAGCTAAGGATAATGGGTATATTACTACTTAGGTCACAGAAAGGTTGACCCTAATGCTAGGGAATTTTACAGATTATTATCTCTTGACCATGGTGTCCGTAACAAATCAATTGTTGGTTAGATGGACCAGTCTGGACCACAACTGTCAACCTAATGATGTCACTAGGGTTGACATCATGGAAGTCAGTAGAAGTCATCCTCTGGGGATCATTAACTCCTGTTGAGAATGTCATGGCAAATTATGTCATCAATGTCAACGTTTTCTAGTCTGGACCAAGGAGGTGGACAGACCTGCCAGCTAACTTATCTGCCTGAACTCCCATGATGCTAGCATGATCTAAAAAATTGTCTTATTATGTTGAAATAAAAAAATAAAAAGACAGGCTGATATTTTATTTATCTAGTAACACCACCAATACTGTTTTGGAGATTTGAACCAAACAGTTTTACTGGTAGTCTAATTCAAGCATGAAAGTTGGTCTATGATTGATTCAAGTAGAACACAAGAATATGGATGATATTATCTATTAAAGTATGAGTAAGAATGTAGTCATGATCTCTTCTTGGAGAGGAATACTGTTCACTTTGGCAGGACATCTACATTATATGTAGATACAATATATAGAGCAACCATATAACAAAGTAACAGCCCCAACCTACTTCCCTGTAAAGAATGTTCTTGTATCACATACATCTTCACATAGATTATTTGTACAAAATATTACAACCAATACAAATGCAAACATCTGTGACCTTTAACGCTTATTGGGTTCATGGGTTTTTGTGGGTTCTAATTACATCAGCTGGCAAATATTGACATTATTGACAAATGGAAGCAATTTAACTGGCAGACAGGTACACAATATTATCCTAGAGGGGGTTCTGCTATGCATCAACACTACATTGTTAGTGAGATGTAACCTATGTACATTTCAAAGAAGCCGTGTTATATAGATAGCTTTGGGTTGAAAGGTTGAAAGGCCTAATGGATAAAGCTTGTATATGTGCTCTAAGGGCAGTATAGCTTTGACCTTTACTATGTGTTCATTTTTGTGTTGGTGATCAATAAACTGAAACTAATTGTGCTGCTGCAAATGCCAACGAAAATACATGTGTTTTAATTGGTAAAGGTAACTGACTACTACACTTTCTTATTCCTTACAGGTGTTGAGCTTCAGCTGAGGATGGCAGGAGATTCTCGAGTCCTCATGGACCACAACATGGAGATAGGAGTCACGCCTGCACAGGTAAAATTGACAGCTACCACTGGTGAAACGTGGTGGTGACACTTTAGTAATCGGTACAATGTGGGGAGTATGAGAGAGAGTGTCAGACTGGAGAAGACAATGTGAGATAGAGAGGTGGCATGGTGATGGAGAAGATACAGAAAGATGGGAATTGTAAGAACCGAGTAATATGTGCGTAAGAAAAAAACAGACGCGTGGCTTTCATGGCTGGGGGAATAAGGAGGATAAAAAGGCTGTCTGATATGCAGTAGATATGCATTACACATGTTTCAAAGATTAAATAAGTAGTGCAGATTATAGATCAAGTGTAATCAAACCTGTTTCTGTAGTTCACATAAATACATACTTTGTTCACGGAGGAGAAAATAAAACAACTCTCACTCCCAATAATGGATGGTTGTATTGCACCGGTATCTGTCCTGATCCCCCAGCTGATTGGAACTTATGCTGTCTACCCAAGCGGAGCCAGAAAGGCTCAATGAGAGAAAACACCCACCACTTACAACTGCCACGTAGAGAGAACTAATGAATTTGTTTATCGACCATCACCCCCACAGAACATATTGACTACAAAGGCCAAAGATTGGGCAGCACTACCGACGACAGCTTCATCTATCACTCAATTAGCCTGATCCAAAAGTGTGGAAATGAATGGGCCCTTTTTGGCTGAATTTCATTTAAAAGCTGTGAAATAGTGATTAACAATGATTGAAAAAATAACTGCGTACATTAAGTGATGTTGTCAGTGGAAAGTTTCAGTCAAAGACTCCAGTGGAGGGATCGTGTCCTGAATCTATATTTGAGCCAATATCCCAGAGCACAGTTGGTAATAAGGGAGCCCATTGACATTTAGTGAATGCATCGTCATCAAGCTACTAATTGCGATGCCGGTCAATAAGCATTGTCTTTCAATTCTTCTTTGTCAAAACGTTCCTTAAACAGGGATCACTTCTAATCAATACCTGAAAACTCAATACTGCACATACAGGCCCGAATGAGTGAGCATGTACATAGGACAGCTGGGAAACAGGACCTGACATCTTCAAGAAACCAAGTGAATAAAGCTGTCTGACAGATTTCATTGTCCAAACTCTGCAATTGAAGGCACTGCAAGGATATTGTAGTGCCTTATATTATGTCCTTCGCCTGCTGAACTGTGAGACCGATCGTCTTTGTGATTGAGCAGTGAGTGTAACCAAAAAAGGACGTAATATTTCTGGTGATGTGTGCATGCCACGAGATAGAGATGGATCCCAGGTGTCCTATCAGAAGCGAGATATTCAGAGGGCGCAGGGGCTGGGTTTTCTTGTCTCAGCACAATGCATTTCAATTATCAACTCGGATTGAAGTGTCAGTGTGATGCTACAATGTCCTTGGTTAGTTTGAAAGGTGACTTCAAACTTTGTCCTTTTGTATGTGTTTGTCTTACTGCTTCTCAAGAAAGGGACAAGCAGAACAAGCTTGCCAGAACAGTCATTCAACAGTCAACAGAACATTTTTGCATCATTATCTTCTTTACTTACTTTATCATTTTTTATTTCAATTCATAATATGAATACATTCATAATTTTAAATTATTTCAAAGTAATAAAATGTTCAATCCATTTAAGAAAATTCAAAACTCGATTTAGATTTTGTCCCTAACCCCTTATAAAAGCATAATTTGTTAAAAAAAAAAAAAAAAATGCCTGGGAAATAGCTTGCAGCAATGGATTCTAATGCAGCTTTTGGAATTGTGCCCTTTTTGTGATTTTATTTCCACATAGCTACAGAGTGCAAATTCCTTCTATAATTCTTTCATAGATATGAGCAGCTGTACATTATTATAATTCATAATATAAGTGTACTTTTCATTAAGAACTTGCGAGTCTACAACTTTGCTAACACAGCCAAACATCAAGTAAGTGCAGAATCACAAGCCATAACAAGCCAGCTAATACTAGTCCAACAGCAGTAGAGTCCTTCAAACATGACAAGCTAGCAGTAACATTTAGCAACAGTTTGTGGTTAGCTTTACTATAGCAACAAGTAAAGCTTTCTGTCCATCAGGAAACTCCTAAATCATTCAAACTCAAGGCAGAGCAGCAGGTGGACAACAGAGGGAAAACCAGGGCACATTTTCCTCATAAAAAATGATCCAGTTTCAACAACAGTGCCAAAGCTTGTGGTTTGTTCGTGCCGTAAGCCACTTCTCCCGGGAGATCGCACTGGCTCACTTAAGCTACATAGTGCAAGAACAGCCATTCAGAGCTTAAAGTGGGAATAAAGAATTTTCCCTACTACAAATCAGTAGCATTAAAATAATTTGGGAGGTGCAATTTCTAGGTTAAATATTTACATAATGCTTGCCTAACCCCTTAAAGTTCAGTGTTCCAAATGAGCATGAATTGAGATTATTATTCGCATAGCAAGAAAAACCAAAAAATTGTGTTGTATTGGAAGTATTTCTATACTCTTGACTCAATACCAGCCTAGCCTATGCCCTTTTTATCTATTCTTTCCTACAGAAAGGGACACCCTTAATGTTTTCCATAACACTTACAACACACAATATTAGAACCCTTAATGCATGTACATCAAAGCCACTTTCTAGACAAGTGAATTGTGTGTTCACAGGCATATGCCGTTCTTTTTGAGGATGCCATAAGGGTCTGTTGGGGAAGGATGGAGGATCTGTTCCTATCCAGGCCTGCCAATGTCCCATAGGGTGCGAGGGGAGGGAACACAGGGGACAGGGAGGGAGGCAGGGCACAGCTGTGGAGCCAGATCGCCTCGCTGGAGCTTGGCCAACATAGACAAAGACCTGGGCGTCCTTGTGTTCTTGTTGTGTCCTTACTCTCTCTTTTGTCCCTGTATATGTGTGCATACACTGACACCGACAATGACATTGTGGAGCAGCACAGAGCAGTGACTTTATAACAGCTCATAATTTTATTTGCCTCCCTGCCAGCAGCACAGAGCAGTGTGGTTTTGCAAAGGCTGAAAGGAAATCTTATTAAAAAGGTTAACACCTACATCCCTCAGTATAAACTCAATATATCTTTAGAGAAAATATTAATGAAAAGAAATAAAAGTGCCGAGTGTGAAGTACACCCATGTGGAGAAAGCCTCACTGTTCTCTCAAACCTATTTATTTTTGTCTGGGCTTGCATGCACTCCTTTTCCTCCCCTTACTTTGCCTCTCTCTCTTTATCTTTTCTCTAGGTGAAGAAGCTTCCTAAACACTTGAGGGAGGCTCAGATCTCGACAGAGCGAACCCATTTGATTTCTGATCCTGCGAAGAAGCCACGTCAGCGATATGTGCAGAAGGACGGCAAGTGCAATGTGCATCATGGAAACGTGCAAGAGACCTACCGATACCTCAGTGACTTGTTCACTACGCTGGTGGACCTACGCTGGCGTCTTAGTCTCTTCATTTTCACCCTGGTCTATGTAGTCAACTGGCTTTTCTTTGGCTTCCTATGGTGGCTGATAGCACTCATCCGTGGGGATCTGGTGCATGCTGATGAGGAGGGCTGGACCCCCTGTGTGGAGAATCTCAACAGTTTTGTCTCAGCCTTCCTCTTTTCCATTGAAACGGAGACCACCATTGGGTATGGTTATCGTGTAATCACAGAAAAATGCCCTGAGGGTATCATACTGCTTTTGGTGCAGGCCATCCTGGGTTCCATTGTTAACGCCATGATGGTGGGCTGCATGTTTGTCAAGATCTCACAGCCAAAGAACCGCGCCGAGACCCTCATGTTCTCTCAGAATGCTGTCATATCGGTGCGAGACAACAAGATGTGCCTGATGTTTCGGGTGGGGGACCTGAGGAACTCTCACATCGTAGAGGCATCGATCAGAGCAAAGCTGATCCGTTCACAGCAGACCAAGGAGGGGGAGTTCATCCCACTCAACCAGACTGACATCAACATCGGCTTTGACACGGGAGACGACCGACTGTTCCTGGTGTCGCCGCTTATCATCTCCCACGAGATCAACGAGAAGAGCCCTTTTTGGGAGATGACTCTGGCGCAAATGGAAAAGGAGGAGTTCGAGATCGTGGTTATCCTCGAGGGCATGGTGGAGGCCACAGGTATGAAATGGCCAGGAGTTGATTAAGGGAAGGGGGAACGAGATGGAGAGAGGTGGAATGAGTGGACTTATGGATGATGGTTGGATGGATAGAGAGGTAGAGATTAATGAAATGTTTGATGCAGGAAGTGAACTGAGTGGGAGGGATGGGAAGATGGATAATAGGATGGAAAGAGAGAAGAGGCCTACATGGAAAGATAAATTGCTTAAAAGAGAGGAGGGGCAGGAATGAGTACCTGTAAGTGCTGCAGATAGCAAACGATAATATTGTAATGGATGGAAAGACAGAGAGACGAACTCAACAGATAATATACTCGCTAAGTGAGACATAAATAATATCATCTAGGGAAGCACCAGTGGTAAACTTCTAGGCCTATGGTGATGTTTTCTGTTGTTTATTTTGTTCCTGTGTTGATTGTCCCCTTCGTGCCAGAGTTGCAAAGAAATTAGATTTTTTTTTTAAGTCATCAGCCCCTCATGACACTGTCATTGAATGAGCAGAAATTCAATCACACAAATGCATGAAATACCTTCTTTCAAATGAAAATATTTTGAATTGAAAAATAGCTGCCTGAAAAGCCTTATTAACTGCCATACAGCTACACATTTTTTTCAGTATCAACATACCCCAACATTCTCTATTTGAAATATAAATGTAAATGTAAGGTGAAGAATTTTGGCACATTTCTGGTTATAGAAATTATTATTGAAATTTTTTGTTCCAACTGATGTCATACGATCTAGCTACTGTGCTGGCAAATAGCAGAGACGTCTCATCAATTTATTTTCTCAGTACCCAATATTGTACAACACAGATTAAAACAACTATATTAACAGTCAAATAAAAGACAATTCGTGGCTTTCCCAACAATTAATATGCCAAAGTAGCAAACCTTAACTTCACAATACATCACACTGTGTTACAAAATTTGATGGTAACGGAAGCTGCAGTTGTTAGCACTCTTCTGCAGCTAGTATCTTACATTACCATATGCATGTTAGCTACATCCCTATCTTCTTTGTACCCAACTGAAGGGCAATCTTCAGCCTTTGTTTGGACAGGTATTTGTCGCGTGGAGCTAAAAATGGAAGACATCAGAGCAGATCATTTGCAGCGTACCCAGTGAGCCAGTTTTTTTTTCACTGGTGAAAAAAAAAGACTTGTTTCGACTTACTTTTTGTCTTTAAACATCCATGGCCTTTCCTAGCTTGTGCATAAGCATGCATGGAATAGTGTTTTTTTGGCTTGGCCCCTTTGTTTGTTTCTAATTTACAGAGACAGGGCTGCATAAGAAACCTTAATACCCTTTTTAGCACCCACATCAAACGGCAGCGAGTGAATCATAAGGACATATACAATGAATGGTGCAAACGATGTATTGGAAAATAATCCGTAGCAAGGAGCTTAACAGGGGCACCTTTAAAAAGAAAAATGATCATACAGTGCTCAACATGGTAAGGATGAAAGGAGGAAAAAAATAGTGCTGGTACCTCAAAGCCTACAACTTAGTAAGCTACATGTTTTCATTATAAAGATAGGTATCTCTGCCTTGTTGCTGCTCAGTCTATTTTTCTTCCCATTGAGCTGAACAGCTGATCACTGGAATAAAAAAACAAACTACAAGTGCATATGGCACCCAATGCACCTTGTGACGCACAACAGCTAGATATGTTAGCTATTGTTGACCGTGTCCCACCGCAAATAGCTAACACAACATTTAGCCAATGCGGAGCTGATGCAACGCGCCAGATAAACACTGGTCACTGCCATCTGTGAATGTCACTGTGTTTGCCATTCGACTGATGGAAGTCGACAGGGTCAATATCGGATGATATCGATGCTAAATTGGTGAAACGCTAATAGAAATGCATTTCACATTTTATTATTTTTAGTGATTCAGAATGGCAAAAAAAATATTTTTAGGAATGTCAATGGGCCCCACGGTGGCGCAGTGGTTAGCACTCATGCCTTACAGCAAGAGTGCTTGGTGCCGAGGGTCGTGAGTTCGAA
>JAOWBC010001387.1:5955945-5984379 GCA_028566105.1 Hypoplectrus providencianus | reverse complement strand
TCAAGAGCACACGTGACTCGACCAATCAGCTGTTTGAATCCTGAGATCTGTTGATTTAATGATTTGTGCCTGGTGTGTTCCTGCTTGGTAGGAACGAAAGCCTGCAGCCACAGCGGCCCTTAATGGAATAGTTTGCCCACCCCTGGTCTAGTATGTGTAGAATGGAATAATTTTAAACTTGTCAACTACTGTAATATACTGTACGCTTTATGTTTGGGTGGTGATTTAAATACTGGTTCACATTATTCTACACTTTGTTTTTTTCCCCTCTGCATGCTAGAGCCTGCTGTGTCCATAGCCAACAGCAGTGGGCTGGTGTCTGCACGACTGTGGATTGAAATAAACACGATGGATAAAGCCATAAAAGCGCTGCTTGTTCCCTTTGTGACAACAGGCTGAGGGCAGAAACAAAGCGCGTTTTATCAATGTCAAAGGTGCGATGAGACATGACTAACACAGGAGGCAAACTGTATTAAGGCTCCCATCTGCCAGCCCTGCTCCAGACCAGACCAGTCCAATATAGGACGACAGCTGAGTCATATGGAAATACTTTTTTTTTTTTTTTTTTTTTTTTTTTAAATCCATTTAATTTTTCTACATTAATTTGAAACATAACAACTGCTTTGGAGCTACAAAGACTTTTTTTTCTTTTCACAAAGAGTAATTAATTTCCTATGATTTGTTAGGAAGCAATTAAAATATTTGCTTGTGTCTTCTTCCTTGGCCTGTGAAAGCTCATAAGGTATAGTGTTAGCCTGTAAAGGGCGAGAATATGAGACTATCACACTTTGGTAAAAACATCATGGTTTCAGAGAATCAGGGTAGCGATATGGCATTACATAAGTATTTTTACTATGAGCAGTCAGTCAATTTTTTTCAGGTCAAACGATGCTTTGTTTAACATGGAACTTCAAAGTTTTTAATGAAAGTATGTGTTAGAAGTCAGCCTTTTAAAAGATAAATATAACAAATAAAGATGTCTCTTTTTTTAATACTGTAGATAAGCAAATGCACATGGCATGATAACCAAAAATTTTCATACGATATAGTGTGACACAGGTAACCCTAGCCCTGTCTAAGGATGTTGTTAAGGTTGTACAGTCAAGTGGCTATAGCTAATTTGTGGGATATCCTCATTAAAGATGGGTGGTTCAGTTCCCCTAATTAACCGTAGATGATACAACTTGTATTTTCATTTCACTTCACTAAATTCACTGTTATCACTGTAATTTGGTAGCATACGTTAAGATACAAAGCACAGGGTGGCGACAAAGTGAATACCAGACTGAATAATAATGGTTGGCACTGCTTCTCTAACATTTTGGGGAAGTTATTTACAATGTTGTCTTCTGTTTGCTGATGATACCCAACGATTTGTGTCCTGACTTCACAAACTACCATATACTTTTCATGTATTAACAGGAAGAGACTTTTGTCTGCTTTAAATATGCTGAAATCCTCACTAAGAAGAGCTATGGGGGTTAAAAGTAAAACTCAAATGTGGTTCAGCTCATGTGCCTTCATCAGGATGTTTTTCAACCACACCAGTAAATGAGAAACAGAAAACAAGCCAGCTCCTTGCATGTGAAATTGACCATATTGACCAAACTTGCTTTCTAGGAAAAAGCCTTTTTCATTTGTTAAAGGCTTTTAAAGAGATAAGGCTAAGATGACTTATCTCAATCCATGGAGGTGAAACAAAACGTCTCTGGCTGAGGAAAGGACAGTGAGCTGGCAGTCTGTCTGCCATGTGTTTGCACATGTGTGGCAGGGTGGTGTCGAGAGGAAAGGCAAGGAAAAAGGCTCAGGCAGTCTTACCGGGGAAAGTTTCTGAATGAGGTCATGGGCCACATGCACCAAATTCTTATCCTCCTGCATGTGCTTCTGGAAACGCCGACTCTCCTCCTCTTCTAGTAGGTCAAAGTCATTTGCTGCATCAAGCAAGGCCTGAATGAGGCCTTTCCAGGAGCGAAGTGCAGGGACCTGAGGGGCCACTGCAGAGCTCACCCCTGTGCCAATCACCAGGACAAGCTCGGGGGCTCGCTTCGTCTTCAGGCTGGGCAGCAGTTTCCTTTGGGGCAGGCAGAGATTGAGTGATGATGGTTCCAAAGATGGGGCTTCCCAAATCCTTCCACTCAGCATTAAACAAACCATTTTCAAGCAGAATAAAATGAAGTGTGAATCCAAAACATACCTTTATTCAGGGCTGTCAATAATTAGAAGCTCAGGAAAACAAATATTTTAACCAGCCTTTTAGGCAAGACTAATCCATGAGCCATGGGCGAAGAGTGTTCGCCTGGCTCTAATTTGCACCTATGCTTACCTTGGCTTTTTTGCATTGGAGTCTGCATCCTGAGAATCAGCTGCAGGTCGCTTCTCAGTTTTCACTGCAACAACGGAGGCCATTCAGGTCCTGTAACAGAAACATGATCAACCACATGCTAGCTCTGATGACTACTTAAGATAACAATAAGCAACACAAAACAACAACATATACGTACGTATACAACGCGTATATACGCTTCCCTGCATGGAATCCTATCATTTTGGAACTTATAACCAACTGTGCCATGAAAATGACAAGACATGAAAATGGTGCTGCTGAAAGACACCGTCATCCTTTTGTAAACAGGAAGTAAAATATAATTTTCCTCCAGGCAACACAACTTGTCTGATGACATATGCCGTGAGGCACTTTTAAAAACACAAAGTACAGTGGAGTTATTGTTCCTGGAAACTTACAGATAATTAAACGTTAGCAAGTTGCGTTAAATCGCGAATGATGTTTGCATAATGTTTCTCTAACATGAAGTACCCCACCGGTACATCATCAAGCACATGTTAGCGTGAGCATTTAACCCAGTTTTATTACCATCGTTACTTTCTGGAGAAAAAAAACAGTTACAAGTCACACAGTAGTTTACTTCAGAGGAAAAAGTACAATCTGGCGCTTCACTGCTTACCTTGATAAAGCTAGGCAACGTCAAGTTAATGTCCAATGTTATGTTGATTTCCGTTCAGGTTCAAATCCTTTTCTGTGAGTCCGATTCCGTATTAAGTCACGGTATATAGCTTGGACTCAGACCTTTTAGATTTTGATGGTGCTAATGCTTACCTGATGATAAGTTCGCGCCGGGACACTTTACTGTTACTGTTTCCCCACGGGACAAGGAAACTACTAGCGTTAAGCTAACGTTAGTTTGTTTATTGCTCTAAGCTAAGTTAGCTATCTCCAAGTTTGTCAAGAGCCCGAAACTGCCTCTGTTTTACTTGTCATTATGAGGATAAATTAACCAAAGCAACAAATATATCCGTTGTTAACCAATGTCTTTTCCAAGAATTATGTCAGGTAATTCCCCCTGAGACCCGTTAGACAACAGAAATGCTGTCTACTTCCCCGGCTGCTACGGTGACCGTCTATGTTTAAGTTCTGCGGAGCTGTTGAAGTCACCGCCTGTGGCGATGTGCACCCGGTCTCATGACGCCTTCAAGTCCTATGCGTAGGGTTAGATCCCCTGTTATACTGATGGTGAACGTGATATGATTTATTGGTAGTGTTTCATTTGTATTGTTTATAAACACGTTTAAAAACATATTATAGTTTTCTTTCTCTGCTGCATTGTTACCTATATTATCACTATCACTGTTATCACTGCAAAAACCAAAGCACTTATTTAAGGAAGTGGCGAATTACAAAGAGGCCCTGAAAGCAGCAACTCTCTCTAACCGCCTGACGTCAAAAAATAGTAAGGGCTATAAACTGTTGTTTACATGATAAACAGTCGCTAAACCTCATTAAATGTTGGAACAGTTTTAATCCAAATTTAAATGCATTTACTTAAGTGAGGTTAAAAATCTGTATTTCTACACCGCTGCATTGCTAATTTCACTTCAGTTAAAGGTTGAGTACGTCTACTGGAAAGAACAGGCCATTTGGGGAAAAAAATAATTGTGTATTTGTAATTGTGTATAAGGCCGTTAAGATAGATTGGATTTTTTGTTGTTGTTGTTGTTGTACAGTACTTGAGTAAATGTAATTTCACCTTTGAATTTCCATACTGCATACAGATCTTATCTTCCCTTAACTGGCGAAGCAGGAACACCTCACCACATTAGGAAAACCTCTACTAGCCTGCCATCTCCTGTTTACAAATGAAAACTGCATGCAATTGGGGTAAGTCACATAAAAACAGAAGACTAAGTTTTGAGGAAATATGAGTATTGTCAGGTGCTAACCAGGTTGTGTCTTAATTGCATACAAATATACTTCTGTTATTACATAAATATGCAATTTATAATGCCACTCTGCAAGTTTATAGTGGCTCCCTGTATACCTATTAAAGTTAGACCATCACAAATCCAGGTAATTAAAATTTTATGGACATCTGCAATTAGTTCTAATAATGAATAAATACCTAAAATGTTGCTTATAATATGCTTAAATCTTGTAATATGCTTTGTTGTGTTTAAAAAAAAACAGGGAATGTGCTTTACTAGAGATGATGTAAAGCATAGAGCCTTCCTCATTAGTTGTCCAACAGAAGCAGCTGTCTTCTCCTTCAAATGTACAGTGAATATTGTTCAGATGTAGTTTTAACTCCCCTTCTGCAGTCAAGCAACATTTCAAACCAAAAATGAACTGGGTGGAGACAAGTTTGATAGAATAAATACTTTAACTGTGAATGAGTGATACCAATGGATAAATTATATGGTTGCTATTATTATGCTACAACAGAAGAAATTATAAATACTACATGGTGATCTGTAAAATTCAAAAGTCCACCCCTTAATCAATGTCTTTGAAAGTTTATTTGAGAATCAACCCAAATTTACAATTGTATGATCAGAAGTTTGACATACCTCCCTCAAAAGTACCAAATAAAACAGTAATTTAGATTGGAGTGAGATGATGTACAGTGTTCACCTGGTGAGTAAATAAGTTAGAATCATAGTGCAATTATACATATTGTGTATAGGCATATTTGAAATGATAGCCACACATCAATGCATACAAGTTAGTATTAAATATCATTCAAATACATGACTTAATCCACAGACATATTTCCAATCTACACATATCAATGTATTCTGAGACACAATCAAACATTTAAAGGCATACCCTTTGTCAGACCTCCACATTCAAAAAATAATTTCCATTTAACATGTTTTTATTCCAAATCGTCAACCGATAAGGAATATTACAGCTGTAATTTTTCATGTCTCCTCATAATAATGCTCCGTGTTCATTTGACAACAGGAGAAAAGGCATACTGGTTGCATCTGATAACTTAAACCAAAGCTCTCTCTCTCTCTCTCTCTCACAATTGATTTTCAGTTTATTTGCAAGAAAGTTTAAATAGGCTGTTTAAAGGTCAAGCTCCTGAAGAGGTATAATTTCGTAACAAAGCAAGATTACCTTACTCTTTCCCTTCTTAAAATGCAGCAATTACTTTCAAATAGCACAACATGAACCAAAAGTGACACAACAAAAGTTTAGTTTCTCGGCTGGCAGATAGGGAACTGTATATTTCACTTAAGTAAAACTTAATTGTAAATAACAGAGAATGCAGCTTCATGAACAGTCAGTCTTTGATATTGAAATATCAGAGTCAGGACTCTGATGTTTGCTGATGTCTTACTAATATGATTTTTGTCCGGTCTAAGTTTGTATTCATATCATACTTCATGTGATGTTTCATAAACCTTTATAGGTAATGAGCATACTGTACTTTCCTCTTACCAAAGTGAAATATGGCTTTAAGGGCACAAAGGATTAGCATAGGTCTGGTCAGGGCTGGACTCTCTTGAAGTATCTTCCTACTCTCTGAAACCTTTCACAGATCCTGACAGGTAGAAAAGTCTATGAAGAGCCAAAGGTAAACAAAATACTTCTGAGATATTGCAGCTGCTCTATACAGAGATAGAGCCCTCTCTAAAATTGGTCTTCCCAATGAGAACATTGAGAAGTGTAGCCTTGCCCTCCTGGGTCTCCCTCTGAGCCTGTTTGATGATGTCGCTTAGCCTGTCCTCGTCCTCACGTCCTACAAGGTAGCCCTTACCTCCGTAACCATCTGCAACTACATGGTAATCTGCAGGAATGAAAAGGAAATTAATTCTGTTCAGAGTTTGGGATTTAACCTGCACATACATCTATATAATTCACAATATTTGAGAAAGTGAACACACCTGTAAAGGCAAGGCCGCATGCCACGTTGCTGCCAAGTATGGGAACCTGCTCTCTGGATATCTGACTCCAACATGCATCATTTCCCACCACAGCGATAACTGGTGTCTGAGAAAAAAAAAGTGAGTGAAATATAGATTAGCAAAAGAATAAAAAGACAAAAGTTCTGCTGACTGAATTTGATGAACATCTATCTCACTCTAATGTTTGACCTGTTAAGGCAGCCAACTCTATGAACCCACACACATAATGCTTTCTGATGCAGCGTAATGAAAGTGGTAAACACTTTACATGTGAATTATAATGATCTATGATTGGACTATTACAATTCACTATGAAACCAAAAGCATTATGTGTGCCTATGAGTGCAGCCATCGATGGCACCTACTTGCCTTACAAGAATAAGTAATTCCATTTTTGTCTATGATTATGCAATATAATGATAAGAATGTGTTTATATTGCCCTATGGATAAAATCTTCATACATATACATCTTACCAATTATTTTTAATATTTTGATGCTGTTACAATCACATAATTGCCTCACTTTTGGAACATTTATTATAGTATTGGACAATAATAGTTACTACCTGTGTATAATGTAAATACTGTCATTAATGACTTTACCTTGTGTCTAGTGAATGTGTCAAACTCTGCAACACTGTATCCTAAGGAGCCGTCGCCGTACACTATCCACACCTGAAAAGCACACAAAGTAGTAATTCATTGTTATATAATCAACACATAATCAGGAAAAAAATACTTTCTGAATATAATTCTGTACCTCAGATTCAGGCCGGCACAGTTTTGCCCCCAAGGCAAATCCTCCTCCAACTCCCAGAGTCCCGAAAGCTCCTGAAAGGACAAGGAACAGGAGAAGTATAATCAACATCAGAATGTGTTGGTGAATCATGACTTGTGATTATTATCTCACTGTTTAAATCAAAAATTGACTTGAAATTACAAGCCCTTACACCTTTAAATAATCAAACATATTTTTTATAAAACACAACATAAACAATTTGTTGGACTACGAGATCTAACCTGGATCCAGCCAACGCATCGGCCCTCTTGGTCTCATTATGTAAGCAGCACTTCCAACAAAATCACCCCCATCAGCGACGATGATGCTGTCCTCTGCCATCAGCTCATCCACACGGTGGAGGACTTTCAAGGGATTTAAGTGGTGTTCAGTCTTCTCGTCAGCTTTAGCCCTGAAATAAACAACACTCTCGTTTATGCAACAGAGACCTCATTTTGTAGTTACAGAGCTGTCGTTACATTTGCATTAACATGACATCGGTTGATGCAATTGTGGTTGATTTCACGTCATTTGAAGGGGAACTGCACCCGTTTTTAACATTCATGCATGAGTGTTTTTCAAGTGATATTCCTAAAATGGTTTTTGTAGTTGTTAACATGATCAACTCTCTGGATACCTGGTGGTATCAAAGAGCACACTTTAAACAGATCACTTCACAATACATGCTGATACACTGACAGACTACGCAACCAGGATCATCACCTTCCTTACCTGTTTGTATTTTCTTTGGTCAGATCTCCAGCTTTGAGGCTCTGAGGCCATTCCTCTGGACAGCGATGGCCCTTCAGGCCCTTGGAAAGCCGCACCAAGAATGAGCCAGCATCACCTAAAACAGAGCAATATTTACATATTCCATGCTCATATTTAACATATTAGATGCTGTTTAAAGTCCTGAAGTACTGAAATAATGCACTTTAAACACGCTGTATTTTATTGGAGCCTGTGACAAATGCCAGCTTGAGAACATACCCTGAATTGCTATAGTTGGTTTCCAGAACATATCTGAGTTTTTCAGCAGCTGCATCTTATCTCTGTTGACAGCGATGATCTTACTGCGTCTGTTGAGAACTCGGCCATAGCTCAGACGGAAGTCACACACGGTGCCTGCAAAAGAGACGCACAATGTAAAATATTTTCTCTCACTTTTGAATAACACGTGGCTTCACTGGGTGCTGATACATTAGTATGTCAACAAACATCAAGCTATTTTCAAACATGTTTGTTATGTTGACATATTAGATTATAACAATGTATGCCCGACCTGCTAAAAGCACCAAATCGGCGTCCTTCAGAGCATCCCGTCTGTTCTGTCTGATGTGGATGGGACTGTCTCTACCCAGCATGCCACGGGACATGCCCCCAAGGAAGCAGGGGATGCCCAGATCCTCCAATGCTTTCCTGTAAAGGAGGAAAACGTTTTATGAAAACGGTTGGATTGACAAAGCAGAGGAGCAATGCTTCGTCAAAGTAACCCAACAACATGCTAATGCTGTTTTTATTCTGACAAACAAAGAATTTGAATGTTCTGTAGAATCAAAAGTGAGCAGTCAAATAGAAAACAATAAAACAGATGATAGAAAAGAAAAAAAAGGACGGCCAGGGGCTAAGCACATTGTTCTCTACCTGATGTCATCGGCTGGCGTTGGGGGAAGTGTTGCTTGGCTACCCAGCAGAATAACGGGTTTCTTGGCTCGACTCACCAGCTCTATGCACTTTTGTACCTGATTTGCATTGAAAGAAAAAAACAATGGCAGAGCATTTTTTAACATTTATGGTTTAATCAGGGGAGAACTTATGTATTTGACTAAAAAAATGTTACATTTAATGCAACATAGAATTAACATCAAATCTTGCTCTCACAAGAAGTTTTACCTGATCGTCTGTGGCTTGTGGGATGTCAACAGGAAGTGGAGACACATCCCGGGTCTCCCAGGCTCCAGCAAAGAGATTCATGAGATGGTTATTGAGGTACCTGGAAAGATATCAGAACATGTCAGTCTTTGTACCAGGTAAATTTAATGTAAATTAACAAATCACCTACTTTTAAAATAAATGATTGAAAAGAACAATGGGTTATGGGCATTTTAATCATCATGAGTATTTTTCCCCAAAATATATTAATAATGCTTGAATAGTAACTCAGTGCTGTCACGACATTCCGATAACATACCATGAGACGATTTTTCCCATTAGCCCTTTGGGAGGGTTCTTTACTCCAAACTCTTTGGACACAAGATGGTAGGGATAGAGTGTGTCGATAGGGAACTCTATGAAGACAGGACCAGGAGTTCCTGACTGTGCGATGGCCAGGGCTTTCCTGACTGTAGGCACGATCTCCCTGATAGTCCTGATGGAGGCACAAAACTTACACAGCGGCTTGAAGAGAGACATCTGGTCGATATCCTGCAGCGCTCCTCTGCCCTGCGTCACAAACACAGTTGAGAGAGGTTAGATACTGAGGTTGAGAAATGTTTAGAGATAAAACAGGTTCAAAGCTTCATCATACCTGAAGGAGTGTACCAGCAGCTCCTCCAATGAGCAGCAACGGAGATTCAGCCATCTGAGCGTTCTTCACTGCTGTCACTGTGTTGGTGAGGCCGGGACCTGCAGTCACTGCTGCCACGCCAACGGTGCCTTGTGAGGAGAAAAAAAAACGAAACAAAAACCATATATGGACAGATGCCAGGTAAACAACCAAATGTAATTGAAAATTTTACTTAATCTAAATGGCAAAATAAATTGCAAATGGATGCTTGTTTTCATTTATTACTGTTATGTCACAATGAAGACTTAGTTCATTGATATAAGCAGGGTTCATTCTCAAGTTGGAAAGCCATTATAGCTTTGAAGAAGATGGTGCAACAAGTTGGTGTAGACTGCATAAAAAAATCATTCTTTTTATTTTTACATCCAGTACTTAATGCAGACGTCCATGCAAAGTATAAACTTTTGCATGCAATATACATGCAATTGGGAAATATTACTATATCATCACATGGTGCGTGAATTTGAAGCTCTTGCTCATAATGTTTGTGCTGCAAAAGACTTTGAGTAAGAATAGCCAGAAAAGCATGCTGGCTTGCATACTTCAAATGCGACCATATCCAGTAAGACATTCTGGTAGAATCATGCATTTGCCATATTCATTTATTGAGTTATGCTAAATCTTTAATTGGACTACATACTCGTGCAGGAGTATGGATATTGGAATCCACAGTTAATTAACTTTTTTGGAGTCTTGGGCTTTTTTGTCTCTTTTTGAATATTTTTGAAAATGTTTACCATTCCATGTTGGCATCATTTACCTTCATGACCTTTTCATTATTTTTAAATGTAATTTCAACAGTTTGAACCCAAGGCAAAAAAAATAAAACTGAATTTTGACAGTTATGTTTGTTTGTTTTCTTACTTTCAAAACAGAATCATATTCAATAAAGAATTTTGAATGTTGAATTTGAACACAGGTTGCAAATATAACAAGTAAGGATGAGATATAGTTTTTATTTATATTTTTTACACTGAATATATTTGACCTTATCTCTGGTTTTGCTTAGCCTCTGACCACAATCAAAATATGGCTGGAGTTTCAAGCCAGTAGTGAGAGGGAAGTTGATGGCAGGGCCCAGTGCTGTTTTGCATTTCCTGACAGTCTGAAAAAGTAATGCGCTAGTGCTTTTGTGGACTCCAGGGGGTTTTAAAATCACTCGTTAAACCTCAAGTAATGTGGCTTTAAAACAATGTTTTCTCCTCATGTGAAGAATGTTTTGCAGCCAGCTATATTTAATTTCTTTTTTGCATTTCCATTCAGGTCTTTTTACATGCAAATTGAAAATGCTAAAAACAGTTGGTTGGTCCAAAGTTATTACTACACTAGCCTGCTTGCAATCCTAGGGCCAAAACAATGGCAAACAGCAATGTATCAGTCCTACTAATAGTGTTGGCTACACCTGTTTGCCACCTGTTTGACATGTTAAGAAAACCTCAGTGTGAACACCTCATACTTAGACACACCTAGTGAGCCAAACGCACACCCAGTTCCTTTATTCTGTCTAACCAGTGGTAACAGGATATGTGCTCAAATAACACTCATTTTTGTAACATGGATCTGCACCTGAGAGTCTCGCCACAGCATCAGCAGCAAAGACAGCAGTGGCCTCATGTCTGGTGTCCACAATGCGGATGCCCACCTTCTCGCAAGCTACCAGGATAGGCGAGATGTGTCCACCGACAAGAGTGAAAACGTACTTGACCCCGTGGGCACGGAGCACCTCTGCTACACTCTCACCACCATGTCGTGGGCTCTTCGTCTCAGCCTGAAATGAGTCAGAGGGCAGAATAAAAGATAAATCAGAGAATATTCAAATATTTCATCCTACTGATTAACATGCAGGAACTATTTTGTAAAGCAGAGATAAACTTCTGTCAGTATGACTTGAGAGTTGGCCCCTCTAAAGGTCACCTGTCTCATTATCTCTTCAGGCCATCGGTCTTTCATATTTCACAACCACCGCATATTGTTGTGGCTTGCAGAGGTGAAGTGTCTCTGGGATTTGTGCAATCCCACAAACAGCCTGGGTGTTGTGTTAGCCTTTGAGCTCGAAAACCACAAGGCTGATCAAAGTGTAACTGAATAGTGGCCATCTTACCTTTCACCTTTGACAGCCGACAAGATACAGGTGATTTTCTCAAGGTGGGCACAGATAACACCTGTGTAATTACTACGACTGATCTGTGCAATGATGCTATGCTGTTGCATGCGGAAAAGGAACAGAAAAGAACAAAGTTTGTAAACATCAAACTGAATTGTGACAACCTACCTTGTGAAACAATTGGTAGAGTAAACCAAGTTTGTAGGCTGCAAACACAAGCCCTGCCACTGCTACTCCAGCAGTGCATCCCAGAAGGGTCCCAAATGACTCCATATCAGGGTGCGGAGGCAAACCTTTATTCATAAAAACTCAACTTAGCTAAACTTGATATCCAAACCGTCCAGTCCAGCCGCTGAGCTCGGCTAGGCTAGGATACTGTGGAGCTGCTCATAAAACCACTATGCTCCCATAGTCGTAGTTTTAGCAGTACATTCACTGTGAAATTTGCTTATATTAAGTTACTGACAAAATGTTATTACAGAGAGTGTATCTGGCTCTTTTACAAGTTCAAATGACCGAGTGCTCTTCCTGTAATTGCTGTAACGACACAGAACAGCGGATATATTTACAAGTCAAGTTAGCAAAAACTCCAGGAGAAACTTCCGGTAATTTATTTCAAAATAAATTCTGTTGTTGGAACAAATTGTCCATACTGCACGATAAACTTGTGGTTTGAAGTTAGTTTCCACTCTGAACCATACAGGTAATGAAACAGAAAAATTACATCACTACCATTTGCCAAAAAAAAAAAAAATCATTTCAAATATAGATGATGATGTCAGTCCAACAGTATAGATGCCAGTACAACATATGTTCGTCCATTATTGTGAAGGAAACAGAGGACCTCTTTTCCGGCTATGGCTGAATATTGATAGCGGAATAGCTCATGTAAAGGACAGGTCTATGGTCCAATGAGAAGGTCGCGAGGGCGTTTCCATGTGAAAGGGTCAAAAAACGTTTTTTTTTTCGTAATGAGAGCAAAGTTCATAGGAAAATGAGACAACACAAATCAGATGATGTTCGTTCTTGATTTTAATTCTATAGAATCAATGGCAACATATAACTTTGGACTTAACATTTGAAGAAGAGATGAATGAAGAATGAAGAATGCTTCTGTACAATAACAATTGAAATATTGTTAGTAAATTAGCAGCTTCAAAATGTGATAATTGTCAGTATCAATGTACTCATTACGTATCTGTATAAATGTGTGTGTTTCACATTATTTTCACAGCAGTGTGCAAAAAGGGAGTTTGTAAACATCAATTGTCTTTCCATGATCAGGATTTTCAGCAAACAGTATTTTGTCATCCACTTTTTGTTCTTCGAAAACAATAATCTGAAAGAGAACACAAAACTAATGAAACATAATATACATACATAATCAGTCACAAATCATATAGCAAATATAGCAAGCAGAGGTTCACTTTTTTCATTCATACCTGATTCTCCCCACTTCTGAGCCAAGGGGCTGGGAGATAGAGGAAATGCTGGGGGCCAATGGACCAATGGCGTCCAAGGTTCTGCCCATTGACAAACACAGTTCCTTTACCCCAACCCTGGTGTGATCAGCAAATGGACACTTATTTTCAAACTAAAACTACAAAGCAAATTCACCTATTCAATAATGCAGCGTAGTAAAATATAAGGCATGAAAATGTGTCAGACATATTGAGAATGACTAAATTACTGCTTGATTGACACTGTATACAATTTATCAAATGTGCATGCATAGTACTGTGTTACAAATTGTAGCTCATTTTAACCTAGAAAATAAAAGATTCATAAGTAATTTCCTGGCTGTTACTGACACAGTTTAACATATAGGATTACTCACAGGGAGCCTGATGTAGGTGTCTCTTGAAGGACCATCCACATACAGTCTTGCCTGGAAAAATCCTGGAATGGAGGGTGTCTGGATGTCAGACCTCCACTGACCTGAACTCATTAATCTGAAACAAGATCATACATATGAAACACTCAACAGTCATGTCATTATATTAATCTGAAATTAATCAGGACATAATGAGGCATGAAGGACTTTGCAAAATGATAACTTCTTCTGTTGCTGAGTTCTGCAGCACAGTAATTATGCTGTATTATTTTTATTATAATAAATATTTTTTTTTTAAGGGGTTGTGATGAAGTGTTAGAATTTGGTGCACTGATATGCTTTGTCTGTAATTCCTCACCATTTCCAGGGTGCTCGTGTGAACTTATACTCTAATGTAAATAAAGGCACCTAATAAAATACCCACAACTCCTTAACACCGACATCAACTCACATGCATGCTTAATAAGGAGGACCTCGTAGTATAAGCAGTATAGGTCTAAGGGGTGCTTAATATGAAGACTGTAAAGTATTTTGGGGTGAGTTTGCCTTTTAATTTACAACAAGCTTATGTTTTTCATTAGTCTGGTTATTTTCACAGGATTAATTATATAATCTAGTTAACCAACCTTCTCATAAAGCCCGGCTTCATATCTAAACAGAAGATGGTAAATCCTCTCAGTGGGCTGTGATTCAACAGAATGTCTCCCACAATGCCTGAAATACAATATGAGGTTTTGAGGTAAGCCACAAATCATAGAAAGTTAGTCACTGTACCCATAAGCAAGGATTTGACTTGTTTAAAAAGTGAACTGAATAGATTGTTCATTGTCAAAACAACATTGTCTGAACATTCTTTTCTTACTTCCTAGCTTGTTAGCTCGTAACAGGCAGTGGCTGACACAGCGTTGGTGGCTGTGAAACATACAATAATGTTGCATTGTGTTGTCACTCCCCGTGACTTGAAGGCCGAATACCTTTGCGCTGTTCATCCAGAGATTTCCCATAATTCACTCTTCCGCAATTCTCCACAAGCAAGCTCAATGTCATCTTTCCCTTTAACACACAAATTGTGTCAACAGAAAGTTAATCATCATCACATAAATATTTCTAGAATGGTAACAACTGTTGTACTTGGATTATTAAAACATGCTGCTGAAGCTATTGACAATGGCTTGTGCTGTTAAGTTAACAGACAACAAACTAAAAGAGTCTGTACCTTTCCATCAGGGAGTAGCAGCTCATGTGTCTTGTAGTCCAAAATACCAACACACTGTCTGTCCAAAAAAACCTATTTAAAAAAATACAATGACAGGATTATATATGTTCAGCCATTTGTACAACCTCAGAGCATATCTTTTAAACCATGTCCTTCTCACCAGTGCTCTATCTCTGATGTTGTTCCTGGAGTAAAGCATTCCTCCAGTGGGGATGGTGGTTTCATACAGTGTGTAACCATATGACTGTCCGTTGTTATTGTTGACAGGCAGATTCTCCATGTTGACAGGCGTCTCTGACCTGTATGGCTGGTTGAGTGGTCACACAGCCTGACATATTAGACAGAAGAATCTGGCAGAAAACATTACACATCACATCTCGGACGACAATGAAATAAAGTGTGTATCTGTGTAGTTTCACAGGCTGGACACGATAACATCCCTGGGGTTACTTCCATTCTCACCGAATGATTTCATGCAAGATGTGTACACATGCAAGAAACTGCTTTAACAGAGTCCACCTGATACTTCTAAAAAAAGAAATAGAAATGGGAGGTGTATTGACACCTTGATGCATGACCAAACTCATGCTGCCAGGTGTGAGACATCCATCTTAAGCAGCATATTGCTACATCCATTCACAAGTGGAGACAGAGAAGCAGACACACAGACGGATGTTCTATGTGTCTGAAAGCTCACCACATTTTACATTTTGTCCTCATCCCAACAGTGCCACTAAACCATTTTCCATTATAAAAATAACCATCAGAGCAGACAGGTGCATTTCTGTAGCTTACTTTTTCAATGAAGTGCAGGCAGTCCCACAGAGACAGGTGCTGCTGGATGCTAACAGGGTTGTATGCTCTCCTCTCCTGAGCAGAGGGCACTTCAGGAAGAGGCCCAGCTGGAGTTTGGCAGAAACATTTCATTAATGCTAATTATGGCAGACTTACTCTGGGTAATGCAGTCAGCACAATAATTGTTAGGTGACAGTTTCTCATTCAATTTGTGTTGCAATCAAGGTTGTATCTGTTCTGTCTGAATCACTTAGATAACTGTCTTACAGGTTACAGTGGAAAAAATGTATATCTTTCCTGAATTATGTAAATCTATATTTTTAATTAATATCTATAATCATTGCCTCATTGTGATAATTCTATCTGGGATTTTCTGAACTAATGAGTTAATAGTCCAGGAAATTTAAAAAAGGTTTTTATGAAAAATAAATTATTCTTTTCCATCTGAATTATTGAGATTATATATATATATATGAAACAGGGCATTTTTTCTCAAGTGATTGCAGTATGCATTTAATGCAAGGGATGCTTAAACTGACATTACAGTGGTACTGGCTGAATAAATTCCTTAAGAGATGATATTTTGGGGTGCAGTCTCCAGCCTCAGAGAGTGGGGCGTCATAATCTGCAATGGAGATGTTGACAAAAACAGTAAGAAGCAAAACATTTTTAAGGGAAAATCTTACTCAGGAAATGAATATTTAATATTTCAGTAAGAACTTTGAATAATTTTCTTTGTTTTCTTAACTCTCAGGTTATTCCTACCAACCATAACTGGTGACCTGAGGTTTGTAGGTGCCAAAGTCCATTGCTCCATTCATGAAGCCAAAGCTGGTTCCCCCATGGAACATGTACAGATTAATGGAAACACCTCTCTCCAGGATCTGTGACACAACAGCTACCATGTCTGTAAACCACATAAAAGCAAACAAAGACATCATACACCAAGACTACTCCAGTCCAATACACTTCTGCAATCGAAAGTTTAAGTGTCCTGAACCTGAACTCAATAGCTTAACAGTAACAATCTGAATGCCGGATTTTTTTTTATTTCTTTTCCCATTGTGAGCTTGAAATGTTGAGTGAGACTGAGAATGAGTATCAACCAGCAAAAATGTTCACTGAAAAAAAAGAAGAAATGGGTGAAAAGTGTTTTTTATACCCAGAGCATGGAACACATGGTGATGCTCTCCCCAGACGTCAAACCAGCCAGACCAGTACTCCATCACCATTAGAGGCTTCTGGGGCTACACAAAGCAGAACACACACAAGTTTGAAATAAATACATATTTCACTGGGAACTTTGACTAAAAGGAACAGCTACACTCCCATAAACATATTTTCCTCTTACCTGTGTTGCTTTTTTAGAAAAAGTCTAGGTTGTTTTGGTCTGAGTTTGCAAATGTGGAAGTTATCCATAGAAGAGATTAGTCTTCCCTGTCTTAAATATAACTGAACTAGATGGCACTTAAAGTGACAGAAAGCTAACAGCAATATACCTTTTCAGAATTCATGACCTGGTTTCTCAAGATAATTCACTGACCTTGTTTACAGTTTAATGTGGAGAGAAAATAGCTCAGACATTTAACTGCTCACAAAAAGGTCTGTGGATTATTATGAGGTGAACTGTCCCTTTAAGAGTCATAGCAAGGCATCAAAAAGAAGCAGAATCTGATATTTTTTCTTTATCTTTAGCCAGTGTTCTTACACATTACTGCAGCGTGTAAAAGTAGAAATACCAAACAGGAATAGATTTATTTTATTGATTCAAGTCATTAGCAGTGAATGCAAAAGTCATATTGCCAAAGCTACCTGTTACTATTACCTACCTGCATGTCAGCTAAGTGCTGGATGGCTCCAAACGACAGTCTCTGAAGGTTAATGGTTTTAAGAACTGAAATGAGCAGGATATAGATCAAATAAAGCACAATGTCAAACAATGACAGTGTTTTATGAAAAGTTAATATCAATAATGGGACCACATCATTGTTTTAGAAAACACAAGTAAGTCTCAAGTCATTGCACTCAACTCCCAAATCATGTCCTTAACTTTGATTTTGGTTCTTAAACAAGAACACAATGCACTCTTCCCCGAAAGTAATGCCACTACACACAGTAATTATATATTACATTCACGACAGTTATAAATGGCTATTAATTTGTTTAATCAATTTTAATTGAATTAAGTTATAAAACACTGTTGCTGACATTCCATGTTTTCAAGTATTCAAAAGTCAATGTTAAGTTGCAGGGTTTTTTGTTTGTTTGTTTTTAATTTTGTCAAGTCAAACCTAAAGTCAGTCATCAAATTTGTAACTGGAGTCCAAGTCATGAGACTCAAGCCCACATCTTTAGTTTTATATATACAGTTCAGTTGTTTTTCTATTTTTCTTCCTTACCTCCCTCCATCCCTCCATATCTCAGGCCCTCCCAGTTGTCTGAAGTCAGCAGGAGCTCCTTGATCCCCCTAGACTGGAGACACTGCAGGAGAAGGAAAAAGTTTGCCTAATATTTTGAAATCTCAACATTATCATGTAACTTCAGTGAAAAAAAGCAAAGCATGCATTCATGGACTCACATTCTTTATAAAAGGCATGTAATTCTCGTCTTTGGCATATGATCCATATTCATTCTCCACTTGAACTGCAATGATTGGGCCTCCCTCTTCAAACTGACCGAACAAACAAGGGGAGAATAATTATTTGTTTCCAGCTGTTCTTTCAGGGATATAAAAGCGAGATTTTGAGTTTGGTCTACCATCAGAGGCTTGACAACTGAGACAAGCTTGTCAAAGTAGAGGTTGACAGCATCTACAAATCCAGAATAGGTTGTCCTCAACTGCATGTCTTTATCTTGTAACAGCCAGCTGAAAGAAACATAAGAACAACTCCTTGGCATGCTGCTGATATATGGTAAGACTTTAAAGCAAGTGGAAGATGTTGTTACCTAGGCAACCCGCCCAGGTCCCATTCAGCACAGATGTAAGGTCCAGGACGCAGGATCACCCACAGACCCATCTCTGCTGCTAAACTGACATAGGCCCTGAGGAAGGCAAATACACTGTCTGCTTAATTCAAAAAATAACCATGCTGTGTGTCTTATGGGAATATTCACTAAGCTACAAAGAGGAAAATGAACATTAAAGCCTTACTTGAGGTCCAACTGATCCTGAAAGTTAAATGCTCCTCTCTCAGGCTCATGCAGATTCCATGGCACATATCTGAAAAAGCAAGCAAAATCGACTTGATTTCCAATTATTTCTATTTAATTTTTCCCTAAACCATTACAAACAAACACATTTGATTTAATCTAATGTGTTTCATGGTCTACCAGAAAAAGAACAGAGACAATCCTTTGACATGAAGCATAGTCAAGTTGCAGTGGGAGCCTACGTCGTGAGAGTATTGAGGCCACAGGCCTTCATCTTCAGCAGCCGGTCCTCCCAGTAGGCTCTGGGGACACGGAAGTAATGGATGGAGCCCCCCAGGATGAGGAAGGGCTCTCCCTCAAGAGTGAACTGAGACGAGCTGGCCCTCAGGCCCTCTACACGGCTCATTCTTCTCACTTCAGGCTGATATCTGGTGGGGGAAAAGAGATTATAATATAATAGGAAGCATGTCATATGGGTTAGATAATAGAATACAACCTTACAAACAGTAGTTTACTTCAAATAATGCAGCTGTAATTAACAGCACATTGAATGAGCATGAGTGGCACTGAATACATTTAATTTTTATATGAGCACAATAAAAGACAATAAAAACTCACCAACAGTATGAATAGTCCCAAATGCAGAATAACAAAATCCCAATTATGTGGAAAACATTATTGTACCTTGAAGCTGAGCTTGCCAGGGAGCATCTGAAGGGAGGATGGTGCTGGGAGGCCTCAAACACTGTGGATAAGGGGAACTATTGTTGTTTCAGAACAAAAAATATAATAGTGCTCTGTCTCTCTCTCTCTCGGTTAGAGAAGGGAGGCATCACATTGTTCACAGTCATGTTGGCCCCATGATATAGTTTGCATAAAGAATGTAACCTTCTCATGCCCTTTAGTGGTTCTAAATGTAAGCACAGCCTACAAATATGGAACCATGTGCAGCTGTGGTCACAAGTTCATGTGTGATAGCATGACTTTCTGTGTTTTTATATGACTTTGTTGTGTGTATGACAGTGTAACATGACTTTGCAAAAGTTTGCTTTAAGCTGATTGTACATCATTTTGGGATGGGGAGTAGACAGAAGACATATGGAATGTGTAAAATAAAAAATAAAAAAAATGGGTGGGGGGTTGCTTTAGGGATATGTAATGAATAGACTGATCCAGAAGTTGGGAATAGGATACACAGACAGCATCCTGGAGATTGTGCCTGCTGAAGAACACGGAGACATTATATCATTTTTTTATTGGCTCAGATATACAAGACAAAGACAACGTAACCAAAGAAAATGTATATAAAAACAAAGAGCATTATCCTCTTTCAAGTTACGGTAGGCTTCAACTTCAGTTTTGTTTTTTGTTTTTTACATTTATGGCATCCACAATAAACATTTGAGGAAAACATGAGCTGTAGTTATATGGAAGCAACCAATCTCTTTTTTATTTTGAAAAGAAAAATAATTTTTGCAAGGGACGTTTTGAACGTTTGCATTTTCTTCGTTTCTTCAGCAGCGTAACTGAGCGACGGTCCCTACATCTGACAGCAGGACAGTCGGGTGTTTGTATCTACTTTTGGTCAACTGCACTAACGCTAGCTTCTTCTGATGTCAAACACTGGTTGTACCAGCGAGCACAATGGGGAACTAAATTATTATTATTTTATATAAACAACGTGTTTTTTTTCCTGAATAACTGACACGGAAGCAACAATATAAATTGCCTACATGTGTGCAAATATGTGGTAACTTTGCTTTACTTCATTTCCGTTATCATGCCAGTTATTACAGGTTTGCCTAACCTGTTTAGCGCGCGATGTTGTTACGTTCACCGCAACAGAAGTCTAGGTAGTCGCTCGAGCACACTGGAAGCCAAATATGTGTATTTGAATTCGCATTAACACAAGAAGCAAACAGAGTGCAGCTGGTACTAAAGTCGTGTAGTTGTCGCCAATGGAAAGCTCACCGATGTGTCGCCTGTCGTTAAAGCAAAGATATTTTCTCATGCTGTGTGTCGTAGTCGGAGCGATATTTGCTTATCAGTTTACCAGGTAAGGCATTCAAACTCGAGCCTGAAGGAAGCCATATTCTTTAACCAACTCTTAACGAGAGTCATGCATGACAACTGGCTTGCTGAACACCGCGCCCACTGACACTTGAAGTTACTACATGGCTCCTGCCCTTGTTTGAGTGTACTTTCTGGGTTATTTCAGTGTTAAGACTCAGAACTGTTCTTAAGAAAAATAACTGAGTTGCCTGTGAACCCTCACCTGGTTCACCTGTTGACCTGTGGACGTTGAACACTTATGTGTTCCATGACACTTTGTTAAACTGTCCAGCTTGGTCAAGTCGCCATGTAAGTCTCAGTGCAAATTTCTTCTCCTAATCAGAATGAGCCAAGTTATTGTACCATTATGACGTATTGTGTGCATATATAACAGGCAGCTTTATGGAATGGGATTCATTCATTACCTGTCAAAATCACATGGCAGATCAGATTAGAATAATCAGCTATGGCTAAATAAGAAATCAAAATTGTATCAGAAATTGCAATATGCACGAGGCTTTTCCTTTTTGGCGCCTCTGGAGGGAGACAGGGGGGTCTGGGTGAGGGCTTACCCCAAAGCAGGAACTCTCTCTTAGCCCTACACACCTGGGGGTCTGGATGTCTGGACATTTTTTCTTAAACTTTGTCTTGCTTCCAAAGCAGAGCACCAGTGGTGTCAACGCCTTATCTTAACCACAGGATGCAACAATAATGACCTAATATGTGTCAAGAAATATATATAGGGCTACAATTTGTATGCTACAGACATATGAGAAAATATTTGGTGCACAGCACTCACACCCTAAGTGTTGTTTCTCTGAATCACATGACAATTGTAATTTGGTCAAATTATAAACATTTATAAAGAAATTGTAAAGCCCAATGATCAGCCACAAATCAACCTTGCAAAATAACCAAGCACATGCTCTCAGCCCCAAGTTTTGCCCTTAAGTTGTGTTATGATTGCATTCAAATGCAGTGACAGCAGTTTTCCGAACAGGTGTAACTGGGTTTGGTTTTTGCTCAAGGGTAAATCATTTCACAATCTTACTTTCCATCCAACTGTAGAATGTCTGCAATATTTTCCTCAGCCTGTGATCCAGTAGCACTAGTTCAACGAGTTCTTCAAGGCTTTAAAATCTTTTTAATCCCCTAGGAAACACCATGAAGTAGGAAGAATGAGCCGTATGGAGGGCCTGATGGCCAACTCGTCTCAGTTCACTCTGGAGAGAAAACCCTTCCGCATCCTGGGGGGCTCCATCCATTACTTCCGTGTCCCCAGAGCCTACTGGGAGGACCGGCTGCTGAAGATGAAGGCCTGTGGCCTCAATACTGTCACGACGTAGGCTCCCACTGCAACTCACTGCTGGTTGAATACACTGAATGAACTGTGTCAGAAAGTTGTTTAACTGGAAAAGATTATACATAGATCTAATGAAATAAGAGTAAAGCAGAAAACAAAAAAAATATGATAGTTGATTTTTGTTTTTGAAGAATCAAATGCAGTCTGATAAATCACTAAAATGCCATGCCATTGAAATGCTTAAAGCAGCAAAAAATAAGTTTTATTTCTGTTTTCAGGTATGTACCGTGGAACCTCCATGAGCCTGAGAGAGGGGTGTTCAACTTTGAGGATCAGCTGGATTTAGAGTAAGGAGTAGCTTGGAAGACTCCTGCAGATGGCACTGTTGCATTGCAGAGGGGCTCAGCTTTCCACATACTTGGATAATTTGATATTACAGAGAGGGTGAACATTACCCTTAAGACATGTTTTTGATTAATTAGCCCTGCACCCCATCAGTATCAGTGACTCTTGATTTATTGATAAGATGGCACTGATCCATCAGATGTGCTGCATGCTGTTAAGTCCAATGCTGCAAGTAGAGCAGTCAACCCAACACAGAAAAGCATGGTCCATAAAAGAAATTTGAGTAAAATATTTTAGAATGAATGTCAGATCATATGCAATTGAACATCTGCTCCAAATGAGAATAAGTATGTGTCCTCACTTTTTATATCTGCTGTCGTAAACATCTAAAATTGCCTGTATTGATAATTTATAGACTTCATCCTCAACACGTTTTGCACATTTTGTACTCCACTATTAGAGCCTACCTCCAGCTTGCAGCCAGCTTGGGACTCTGGGTAATTCTGCGTCCAGGGCCGTACATCTGTGCTGAATGGGATTTAGGAGGACTGCCCAGGTAAAAGAAAAAAAATGATTATTAAGTGTTATCTTTGCAGATATTTGGTGTATGCCTTACAGCCATAGTAACCTTTCTAATATATAATAATAGAGCATCATGTTCGAATTGCCAGTGGGCTGCGAAATTAATTCTGCAAATTGGCTTTGAAATGAATTGTTCAGTCAGGTAATCTGTTTGTTAGTTCTATCTTTGCTGCAGGCTAAATCCATTAAATGTGTGGACATGATTTAGTTATGTGAAATATTTCAGTGTGCAACACAGATTTTTTTCTTAATCTATTTTAAAGTACACACACACACACACACACACACACACACACACACACACACACAAAAGGTGACTATTCAGAATGAAACAGATCAATTTGACTTGATTATGAATGATCTGATAAACTGAAGGAAAACATGTTCCTTTATATAATGAGAACTCCTATAACTTATGAAGTATTTAAAAAATGTCTTGGATCAACTGGAAATGCATTGTCATTGAAGGGCACCTTCTTGAAAACATGTCTGTTTTCACAAACATAGACGTTCCTATAAATATGCGTATGGCTTTAACTACCAAGCAGTAAATCAATTAGTTAGAATGAGTGCAACCTAAAACATCAGCCATGTTAGTAATATTTATCAAAAAACATCATATACTGTAGTAAACATCTGGCAGGGAACATCTTTTTACACAGTCAGTACTTTTACTTGTCATAGTTGAAGTACATTTTGGTTATCATTCTTCTATACTTTAAATTAATGTTTAGAATGCAGGACTTTTACTTGTAGTGGGTTATTTTATGGAGCAGTATTACTCAAGGATCTGACTACTATATGTTAGTAACCTCTAATGGTATTCAGATGAGAGGCACTGATGATATACCAGACTTTTACTGAGGTATTAGAGAGAACAATAATTAAATCTGACAGGCATAGCTCCCTGAAAGGATGAATTCATTTAGTTCTGTAATCAAAATAGATGTGAACAGATAATGTTGGAGGGAAAAGGAGTGGAAGTAGGTATTTTTGGAGTAGTTTTGCCTCAAGGGAATGTGAGGTTGAGGTAATATTTATTTGATAATCATCAAAACAGAGTGTTTCTAGGGGCACGCAGTGAAGCATGACTTCCTCGGCACTGCACTTTATGATAGTCATGCTCAGGTTGGTGCGATTATCTTCAACATGGCAAAAAAAAAAAAAATCCTAAAGAGAGTTCACAGCACAGCACTTTGGAGAACTTGTGTGATATGTTGCTTTTTGGATGTTTTAAAGGTTCTGCTGTGATTTCTTTTCAGTTGGCTTCTACGGGATCACAACATGAAACTGAGAACAACCTACCCAGGGTTCACTGATGCAGTCAACTCCTTCTTTAATCAACTCATTAAGAGAGTTGTTCCACATCAGGTATACACCATTTCAGCACAATACAAATGTAAAGAATATTTTGAATCAAACAGTGTGTGTGCACAGGGCAGTGGAGCAAGTGATCCGTGAGATATAAACCGAAGCGCAAAAAACAATCGGTGTGTTCGCCTTACGATACAGATTAAAAAAAATCTTTTTTTGAAAGATACTTCAACAATTTCATAAAAACCAGGCCAGCGCCTAAAAGTAGAATTATTTTTGTTGTATAATCTGTATTCATACTCATTTTATAACCCCGCTTGCAACGTTCACGTTACCATCTTCAAAAATACTGCAGCTAGCTGCTGTTCGTCTGGTTGCCATTGTTTAATCTTTATGAACAAATATTTACATATGAATGCAGAATCTGTAGGTAACAGTACAAGATTTTGGTATTTTGGTAGGCTTCCATTTTTAGACTGTCTGCCATTATTATTGACCAGTCACAATTTACCAGGCATTGGTTGAATGCCCATAAAAAAGTTATTGTGGAGAACAACAGAGGAAGGCACTTTGACCAAACTCCAACAAATCTGCTTTCATCTAATGACTATTTAGCTTTTTGTTAGCGTTTTTTTTAAAAATGTATCCATTTTCAAATGCAGATGTCTGTTAGTAGAGATTAGTCAAAATACCATCTGAACTTAACAAACACAAAGAGTATTAATAATTTGCTTATCAGCCTGTTAACAGCGAGTCTTGATCTAAGTCAGTGGCTCCCAACATTATTTCCTTGAAAAGCATTTTTAAATAATCCTGGAACAATTGTCTTTGTGTAAACATTGAACATTAAGCTAAGAGTTTCCCTTTAGCAACCTGTCAGACGATGCTTACTTCCTTCGAAAAGAATAACATTATACAGTTGGCCGACAGGCGCAGTCAGCAATGGGCTCCCAACACCTTTTGTCCTTGTATCCAAATTTTCATTTAAAGTTCTACTATATTGAAGGTATTAATGATCGAGAACTAGTGCCAGACCCTAATATGTGTCCTATTCATTGGCTAATTAATGTGCAGTACTCCAAGGGTGGCCCAATTATAGCAGTTCAAGTGGAGAATGAATATGGCTCCTATGCTAAAGATGAAGAGTACATGCCTTTCATCAAGGAGGTAAGAAACTGAATTGTGTATTTTTTGAACAATCATTTTGTCCTCCCTGCTGTCCCTTCCTCACTTTCCTTCCCACTAAATTTGAGATTCCAATAAGTCAGTGAGAACTTTTCCGGAAATATTTATATATTCATATTTCAGAAAAACTTGCAGTGCTATGTTTAGTTGTTCTATAATGCTCCTTCCATCCAGGCGCTATTATCGAGGGGCATCAAAGAGCTGCTGCTGACCTCAGACAACAAGGAAGGACTAAATCGTGGGGGAGTGAAAGGAGGTATTGTCAGATAGACTGATGGACTGTTCATACACACACACACACACACACACACACACACACACACACACAGGCATATATATACAGTATGGTAGTTGGTGTGTTGTTTTCACACACATAAGAGGTCTGAGCCAAAGGGTGGCCTGGTGTCAGGCAGCTGCAGTTCAAACCTACTCACAAAGGATTCTGTGTTTTACTGGAATGTTGTTCTTTTGCATGTACACTGTTATAAACACTGTGTTGCTACAATATATATATATTTTTTTATTGCACACACATTAGAAAAACTTGTTATGCTTTAACAAGGCTGCTTTTCACTGAATTGAAGAGAATTTCTTTTTTATTAGCATTGCAAACTATAGATTGTCATCATCAACATCATTATCATAATTACAGGACAGAATCCTCCAGAGTATTCTGGTAATAAACCCTCCTCTGGGTATTTTTCATAAATGCACGTGTCTAAAACCTGATTGCAGTTGATAGGTGAAAAGCTGAAATTGACCAATTCCTAAACCAGAAACTAACATGAGACATTTTTAATGCCTATGATGTTTTGCCTTTTTATGGAGTGTGGAGGTGACAGGTGGAACTGCTTATCCTTCTTTCAAGACAGAAAATATGCATGTGTGGGTTTAAAGTAATAATCTCTAAGATTACTAAAGTCAAAATAAAAGAGGATAATGATGAAACATTAAAACAAGTGAACTTGAGATAAAAACACAACTGAAAAAAAACACTCTGCCAAATTGCCATATGTGCTACAAAAACAAATTAAATTGAGATCTGCAAGATTTTAATTCAAGTGCAGCTCAAAATAGATAACTCCATGACGTTTTTCTAAAGCAGGTTCTGTATTAGTTTGAACTGACTGCATCCTGTTTGTTTGTTCATGTGCTTATTGTGTTGCTCTCCCTTTTGTGTCTGAAGCACTAGCAACCCTTAATTTCCAGAAACTGGACAGAAATTTCATCACATATCTGGATAAAATACAGGTGAGGCTATTTGTCTGTTTTTTTTTCTTGATTTGTCATTATTAATTCATCAGTATTTTTGGAGTCAGTCCATACTAGTTTTTTGACTTTATCAAAACATTAATCTCTTACATTAAACAGAGCCATCATTCACAATACTTCCACTTTCCAATTAATGGCCTGTGTAGGTAAATACGGATGAAACTATAGTTACCTTTAAATAGAAATTGAGCCCCTTCAAGCCCCTTTGTTACCCAAAATGTGAGAGTAAATGTACGGTAGTCCTTTCCTCAGTGTATACTATATTGATCAAGAAAGAGTGAGTTTTTCACCAGCAAAATATGTTGTTCCTCCCGCATCAAACATTGTCATTTAACAAGACAGTTTAGTGGTCTGAAGCACAAACAATTACAGGCGATTTCAGCTTGGATTTCTCAGGGTACCAAAGACTTTTATTGTGAAAGGCAACAACCATTGCTGTTGCTGTAATTTACTGCCTTCTTGGTTCTCGCTTCTTTAAAATATAGTTCCTCTGTGTTTTTAACTTATTACGTGCATAAGAATAGGCGCAACAAATGAACTCTGCTGGGCATTTGTAGCCTGCACACAAAGCATCATGGTACATATGGGCAGTGTCAGAACAGCTGCACAAGCAGGAGATCTCCACTTTCTTGGTCAATATAGAATCCATTTATTAATTTATTTTTTGACTGAAATTTACAATCAACTATGATTGGACATTATATAAAAAATGTCAAATTTTCCCTTTAATGGGAGCAGTTAGGGACCTGAAAGAATATCTTGAATGTTAAATGCAATTTATTTGTGTTTAGATGGTTACTGAAAGACAATAACAAGCTCTTCTATTAAAATATTACTCTTCCATTTCATTCCGTTTCTCTTTTTCAATTAGCCTCACAAGCCTAAGATGGTGATGGAGTACTGGTCTGGCTGGTTTGATCTATGGGGGGACCTTCATCATGTGTACACAGCTGAGGGTAAGACAGCCCGAGGATGGGTGGACAGATATTCTTTACAGAGAGCTATAGGATCTCTGATAAGACTGGGACAGGCCTCTGAGACGTCGTACAGAAGGTCGATAATGCTGGTTAATTTGAGACGGCGGTGAGACTGGTTTTGTGTTGCCAGCCAATACACAGCCTCTGGAGGTGAAACATACTATCTTGAGGATAAGACAGAGTCTCAGTGCCTTAGGGTAAGAAAAGCTTAAGAAAAGCCTTTTCGCTGACAATAAAACGATCTCTGTGCCAAGGGAAAGACAGGGTATGGACGAGCTCGCTTCTTTGGAGGCTGTGTTAGAAAAATTCTCCAGACGGAGTGTAAGACAGTCTCGCTAACACGATGGTTCCCTGACAAAAGGCACAGAGCCCACACAGTGCAGCCGAGATGTACAGCTTAGCATATGGTCATTTTTTCCTTGTTTTAGGCTTTGTCAGCGACTTATATACTTTTTTTGCATGGTGGTTTGTGAGCTTAAGTATCACAAACCAGAGTCTGTGTCCTATCCTCTTGACTTTGTCCCTGGGCTATACATTTTATGTTCAGAGGCCAGATTTTTCAACGATTCTTTGTACAGGATCGTTCAAAGATGTGCTTCACTTATTCTCAGTGACTGAACTGAACGCAGGTGGTGTTACACTTTGTAGGTGTCACATTCTCCTCATGGCCTTGCACGTCCTCTGCATAACTTAGACACACACACACACACACACACACACACACACACACACACACACACACACACACACACA
>JAOWBC010001387.1:5944018-5954802 GCA_028566105.1 Hypoplectrus providencianus | reverse complement strand
TGAGATAGGCACAGCCTCCCCGTGACCCGGGATTACCTGGATGAAGCGGTTCGGAAAATGGATGGATGGATGGATGAAATATACTTTTAATATATTGGTAACTTGCAATCAGTCTTCTTCGTCTTGGTGCATTGCTACATTTCTTGGCCGAATTTTGCACCAACTGTCGATTAGTGTGATGGTGAGAAACCATTGGCAGGACTGTGAATCATGTCACCCACATGCAACGTTTTGTTCCTTACTTAAGCAGAAGGAACAAAACAAGAGCGAGGACCTCTTAAATCAAAGTCAGTAAACTATGTTGGTATTTTTCAGCAAAAACTTACTTCAAGTATCAAGACTTCATTATATCACTGAAAAAAATCAATCTGCATTGAAAACAGTTTTTATGATGTGCAGAAAATCTATGATACTAAATCTAAAAATAATGAATGCATAAGTAGATTTGCAGGGAACAAATACATCATATTTTTGTATCTTTTTTTTTGTCTTAAGTATTATAGTAAAGTGCCTTGTATCGTTTGCTGTTATAAATGCATAAATTACCTCGTCCCAAAAGTTGGTACAGCTCTGAATGTCTGTGATTTTTATACACTTTTCAGCTCACCAGATCCATTTCCTTTTCTGTTCATAGTCATGCAAATACTGTAAAGAGCAATCAGTATGTTTTTAAATGCTTTGCTTCTTAAAAAAAAAAAGAACACACACATCTTTGTAGCTTTTACGTTGTTTCTACATTATGACTTTAAGCTCATGAACACACTAAATTGAGAAGAATTACATTTCCCGGAGTAGAATGTGAATGCATGGCCTTGGCAGAGGTATGAGTCCATTCTCGTTTGGTATTATGTAAAACACAGAAAAGCACCAATTCTTTCAGTTTTAGAAGCTGTTTATAGAAAATGTTGACATTATAGTTCATAATCATAATCATGGATTTTCAAAATTAATTCTCAGACTGCAAATTCGATTTGCTGTTGGATAACTTTTTCCTGTGTTTTGTTTGGGACCTAACAGTATGAAAACTCCTAGTACAATATTATTAAAAAAAAAGAACCGACAGCTAACTCAGACAATATGTCCTCTAAAGTATCTACATACCAGATAACATGGTCCACATGCTGCAGCCAGAAGGCTGATATTTTTAGTGTAATGTACAGTCATGACATACATGATTTCACAATTGTAAAGATTAATGGAGGTCAAACACCCTGCTATCACCACCTCAAGTGCTCTCAAACTCACAGCCCAGAGCCTCAAACCTCTTTTTCTACTCTCTGTCATTCCCAGCAGCCATCTACATCTGAACAAAAAAATGTTCTGGAAGTCAAAGGCTGCCTTATATATTTTCTCTTCAGTGAGGAAGGAAAAAGGGTGGGCTCGCCATGCATAAAGTGTCACTGCTATGAAATGAACGCTGAGATATTCAGAAGGGATTCATGTCCTTGACAGCTCAGTGCTCTGCAGACTGCAACACACCCAGCAGTTGGTCACAGCTAGTGCCACCACAATGAAACCAAACGGCTCTGTCAGTCACCCTGCTCAATTGTTATTCACAAAGGCTCATGCCCTTGATCCAAATCATTAAAGTCAGTCCAATTTGATGACCAAAGTCCAATTTGAGTAGTTAATTACTTGCTCTCCCATGTTCGCTGCAAAATATAGGTAGCTAATTTGCGCAGGGAGGTCGGCAATTTTTTATGAGTGTAAGTTGTGTCATAATGAATTATACTAACCTGTAATTGGATGTGTAGCTGAGGTCTGTCCATGTTTCAAATGAAGTGGAATTGAGGGCAATAGGATTATTGAACAGTGGCATATTGAAACTGAAGTCAAACAGATTCTATTTTTCATTTGTTATTCATCATTTGTTTCTGATCATTTCAGATTTACCCTCTATTTATGTCAGGATATTTAAGAAAAATTATACACTTTAATTGTTAAATTATATTTGCTCTTTTGTTTGTTTGTTTTTTTGACAGACATGATACCTGTGGTCACAGAGATCCTAAAACTGGACATGTCTATCAACCTCTACATGTTCCACGGGGGGACAAATTTTGGCTTCATGAGTGGGGCGTTCGGTGCTGGAATACCCTCCCCTAAACCTATGGTGACAAGCTATGGTAAGTGTCATTAATCTGTTTGCAACCAGATGCTGAAGTGTTTATAACCTGTATTCTCTCGAAAGGCCATCAGGGGGTGAATCCACTACATGCAAATACAAGTCGTATTGAATGGAATTGTATGAGAAATGACCCTACTTCTTGTTTGATTTATTACCCTACTTAACATTTTCTTCATCACTGGTTCCAACACAAACAATTTTACATTCAGCTGAAAACAGTACAAGGACAAGCTATCTTTGACATGAGTGTACAATAGCACAAGTACAGTCTGGACCTTTCTGCTTAAAACAAATGTGAAAAGGAGGAAGAGAGGAAGATAAAAATGATATGAATATTTAAAAATGTCCGTAGATGGCACTATTCCTACTCCTGAGCCTCTGACCTTCGACTACTTTGAAATTTGAATATGCAAAGCACATTAATGAATTCATTACCTAATAAAATGCACGGGAAATGTAAATTAAAGATGGTACAATGGGTTTTATATGCTCCTCCAGGGTACTTAACATTGTAATGACCTCGTTCTTGAGAAAAGAGGAGAATTCTGAAAACCGCTCCCCAGTCGGAGAGGAAGGAGAACCTCTGACCTTCAGCAGTCGGCATATACCTGTGTTTACTCCTCTGAATGCTTTTTACCTTTTGTTGCCTTAAAAAAGGCTCCATCTTCTGACAAGATAACCCAAAATGGGTCTCAGCCTGCTGCTGTCTCAAGATGTTTGATAGGGGAGCACAGTGAAACCATCTGCCACGGTAAGAGGCGTCCCCGCCTCTCTCCGGCTCCCGAGCCTGCTGTTCTGATAGCGCATTATCTTTCAGATTACGATGCTCCATTATCCGAGGCTGGGGATTACACCACCAAGTACCATCTTCTGAGGAATTTATTCAGCCAGTACCACGGTGAGTGTCGTGTGTTGTTGCTGAGTCGGGGCCCCACACGTTCTGTCTCTCTTTCTCTCCCTTTCCTTTCATCTCCCCACTTAAGTTAATTCTCCTTGTAGAAACCTGCTCTCAGTTGGCTAAAGTGGGATAACTTTGCATATGATTACAAGCACGGATTAGATATGGCTTTGTGTGTGTTTGTGCATGTGTGTGAGAATTCTACACAAGTCAAAGACCGTCAATTACTGCCCATTGTGAAAATTACACGCTAGACCTTGCATCATGTTAACTGCTTATGCAGTTTTTTTTTCTACTTGTAAAACAACGGTTTGTGGTTGGGGGCAGAAGTCTCAAGTGTTTTGCGGCCATGAGTAAAAATGTAGCTTTTGGCAATCTGGGATTGAATCCAGGACAACAAAGTAATAATTTTCCCAGAGTTGTGGTGATTGAAGATAGTTTGAAAAGCTGCCTCTGCGTGATTCATCCTTATGCTTTGTAGTCTGCTGAACAATGAGCAGTGGCCTGGATATGAGTCTGAGAAGGCTTTTTGTTCTGCTCAGCAACTACAAACACTTGGCCCATTTCTTTAATTAGATCATTTTGATATTTTATTATTGTTTGGTTGTCAGATCATGCACCTCATGTCAGTTACTCTTTGCCCTGTGGTTTTGTTTTGGCATAACCTGGAATGGATTGAGCCTGATCTGTCAAAAATATTTGACAACAAAACAGGCTCTAAAGTAGACCAGTGACATATATGCTTTGGGGTCTGTCTTATTATGGCAAAGCTGTCAAATTTGCAAAATATAAGACATAAACTAAAACAAGATACGCATCCATCTGCACGACACAGTCTGCACTTGCAGTCTGCCAGCTCACTGTGAATGTCAGTTCTTTACATTCAAAGCTTGTCTTAAGCTTTTGAAGTGAAGTGTTGAATATCTGTCTTCATATTTAATGACTGTTTTGCTTATTTAACAGAAAAATACAATCATACACCTTCTGAATTCAAATATCGCTATTTTGCCAAACTAAGACTAGCCTAATTGCCATATGAACTCAACACAGAGGACCTAATTCAAACTCAACAGAAAGAAAATAAAACCCACCATCACTATTTCCCCAATGTTCCAGTAGCCATCAAGTTTGGTTGGTCAAAATAAACTCTTACTTGACAGTTAGATGTGAAAATATGTTGTCTTCTCACATTTTCCCGTATTATGTCTTTCTTAACCCTTTATGACCAAGGCACCTTAAGGGCTGTTTCGGACCTGGTAAAAACTCTTTGCTCATCTCAAACTGTGACTCACCAAGGTCACGGGATTATCATGTCCAATCAGACCAACTAAAATGTGTATCATTCATTTTATTTTATTTGACTAAATGCAATATGATCGATATTGGCTCGTGTTAGCTGTTAGTGTGCTAGCATTGACACACAACAAAAGCTTTATGGTCTTATGTTGGTTTTTATATTAATGTTATTACCGTCCATAGCAATAATGACATTCAACACATATGTTTTATACCCGTAATATTTGGGTGGCAATCTAGGCTTGTAAAGTCAGATGCAAAACTTTATAGAGACAACCAGCCTCCATTGTTACCATGCTTGCAGAGAGCAGAGATGTATACAGGCTTATACAGTGACCCAGTACGTGGCTCTTGAGCCTGTGGGAAAGCAAACAGGCTCTAGGGAGGGTTTGCGTTGGTCAAAAAGGGGCATTTGTTGCTGTCCTTCTGTCGAATGAGAGCAAATGCTGAGTAGGTAGCATCTTACTTTGGAGATAAACAATGAAATTAAAATCAGTTGGACCAAATGCGAACCCTACTAGCATGAGACACATGGCCTCTTCTGTACAGAACAAATTATTTGAAAGATTATGTGCTCTGTTTCGGGAACAAAGATTTCACACAATATATACGAACAAAGGCTCTGGCTTGTAAGTGCTGTAGAGAGCCATTTAGTCGAAAAGTGTTGGCTGTTATCCTCCAAGCTTTCCTTAAGTGATCCAGCTGTTACCACTTGGTGATAAGAAAAGGCTGTCAAGCCTTTTCCAGAGGGACCACTGGTGTCTCTGCATGCTTTAACACCTTTAAAAGCAGTGATGGGGCATGGGCAACCTGTGAATTGTTGTGAAGATGCTGTTTAGTAAACTGGGTGCTGCTAGGGAGGACAAATGGCTCACCCAAGGAGCCTTAAAAGCAAGCCTTAAAAGAACAAGTCACTCTTTTGATTGGAAGTGAAAGATTTAAAGGCTTAAGAGTAGGAATACTCATAGCATGTAGAATGGGGAAACACTTCCCTCTGACTGTATTTGCATATTCTTGGGAATACATGTGGACAATGTATACATCAAGCTGCAATAATTTCAAAATTTCCTTAGTAGGTCAGTTGTCTATATCCCCTGTGGAAATACAGGATAAAGAAGATGGAAATTAATTCTTCTACAGACAGACAAACTGCACCCTACCCTCATTTTGCCGCCTTGTTTTTCAGCCCAGCCTCTCCCTGAACTGCCCTCTCATCAGGAGAGGAGAGCATACCAGCCTGTTGTCATCCAGCAGCACCTGTCTCTGTGGGACAGTCTGCATTTCACTGACAAGGTAAGCTACAGCCACAATGAGAGTGCCAAAATTGGAGACACAGAAATAATAAACAACATCCATGTAGCAGTGCTCAAAACAGAGTCAGGAGGTTGTTGACAGACAACAGTAATACATGAAATATTTAATGCATATGTTCTATGCAAAAGCCAATCAAATACACTCAAAGAGAATTTGCTGTTGCTTATGTGGATGTGCAGTCCGTGCAGTCTGTGGACTTCTTAAAAAATATATTATTCTGCTCAAATAGCCTTGCATAGTACACGAGATTCTCAAATGTGATACTCTCGGACTACGTAGCCTCAGGACAGTATTTACAGTAGCTACACTTACAATAGCACGAGCTGCAATTCATATCTGCCTGAAGAATTCCTGCTTGTTTTGGTTATGACAGCTTCAACCAGATAACTACCTGTAAACAGTCATTGACATTATTTGTTAGCAACTTTGCTTACCATATTTAACAGTAAATCAACATTAGCACACAACATGACTACTATGACTATTTTTTATGGTCTCTGCTGGGATAAACATGTTGTGAATAGTGCTAGTTTCAAAATGTGTCTGTTCAGAACAGGTACAGCTTTCTCCAGAAACACTCATCCAGAAAACTCAACAATTGGCTTCCATCTGAGTCCTAAGCAATTAACTTGCCATGAGGTTGTTTGGTACCCCAGCAATGCTAATTTATATCTGTATTTGCCAACAGCTAAGCTATTAGGAATAAAAGTGTTTATTCCAACACACACACACACACACACACACACACATATATATATATATATGTGTGTGTGTGTGTGTGTTCCCTTTCAATACCTACACAGTGTGCACTACTGGCATATGTTCCTCTTATACATAAACCATCCCCAAATTGATACATTTCATTATGAAAAACACCAGCAAAAAAACTTGTAGTTTACAAGGTAATCCACAGGCTAGTATTGTAAGCATAAGGAAATTTAAAAAAAAAGAAAGTCTGGACATTTGATACCAAAATCCTTAAGGTGCGTTGCTAAACCTGTTGTGACAAGCACCTTTCATTCATACTGTTGGCCTTTGAGCTTGCTTGTGTCCTTTGCTGTTTGTTGCTCATTTTCCTCAAATGCATCATATTTCCAACAATGCTGCTGCTGTTTTAAATGAACACAATAACAAAACCTTCAAATTATTACATTCAACCGGAGCAAATGAGAAGAACGACAAAAAAGACTGCACTGTGAGTGATTCAGAGGAGGCAGGGCTATGTGGGCACTGTGGCTGTGTGTGACAACCGAGAGAATGCGAGGAAGCTGGCAGCTGGTACCCATGTATCAACAGTGCAGAAAATGAGTGTTTCCGTTTCAAATACTCTGAACATTTTTTTTTAATCATCAAAAAGTTAGATATTTTTACAGCAGTAGCAGAGATGTGCTGTGTTAATCTGACAGTAAGAGAAGTAAGCTTCAAGCTTTCGTCCACCGCCAACCTCCTGGACCCATTGAGGATGTCTGAGCATGGAAGTAAATGACTGACACTCGTCCCTTAATGAACAACTGCTGAATAGGATCCCTTGAGCAAGACTGTGTCTCCTAACTGCCCTACTGGCCTGCTCAGGGACCAGCAGTAACCAACTGCGTGCAGCTTTATGACTAGAAAGCAGGTTGTTGTGGATATAAAACAAGAGTGGAACAGAAAATCTCCCCTTGCTAAAAGATTGGTTAGAATCCTGTTTCGAGTGTGTTATCATGTCTGTTCGCTTTCATGTCCACCAGTCTAGTTCAGCCATTTACACCATGCTCTTTGGGGGCATTCCTGTTCAAACCAGATGTAGCACGTCTGGCAGTCGCTTACAACATTAATTATTCACTCCCCGTCGCAATAATTTGCTTCCCTCAGAGACGACAATTACTTTGCCCCTGACCAGCCACACGCCCTCGTTTTAAAAAGAGCTTTTTTCTCTTTAGAGGCTTCAGAGAGACTGAGTGGGATGTCTGAGTTTGATATTATTTCTGTGTGTTTGGAAATACGTGGTTAATCGTGTCACAGCAGCGAGTGTTTATTGTCTTGTGAAGAGTGCATAATGTACCTCCCAAGGGTATGCAAAGGAATGCTGCTGAATAAAAGAATTGCTCCGAATGCCAGACAGGAGAGCTTCATTAGATTTGATAAATCATCACTTTGGGTGAAGCCCTATGGTGAAGTCATCTTGCAAGTGAGAGATTTTGAGATGGAATAATAAGATCCCATCTGCATTGAGAGTAGTTTTGGGATTGTGGGTTCACTTTAACTACAGGAAACTTTATGTAACCATTAGGGTAAAAAAAAAAAATTAAATAAAATGAGCAACACTCTCTACATGTATTTATTATAGCTGTGACATCTCACCATTATATCTCTCTTTCAGCAAGATCTCCAACCTAAATGAAATAATATGTTGTTTGTCAATACCACCCATAACAACTCATTTGAGCGTTTCTTGGTACAGAGCAGACTGGCACATTAAATTATTTATTTATTATTATATTAATATGTACACCTCAATAATTAAAAATACACTTAGGTTGGCAAAAAAAATAAAAAGTAAATAAAAGCTATAGGTTTGTTAAATTTATGCTACAAATCCACTGGCCTAGGTTTCGTGCAAAAAACTTCCCGGGATGTTGTTTGTAATTTCAATTAATGTATATGAATGATCATATTTATGTTACAAAGACAAGATGACTGCCAGAAGTGATAAGGTTACGTAAAAATGTAATGCATGAAACATGAGGCACGGAACTTCAGTACTGTTTAAATCAACTTGTTTACTTTTGTTTTCACATGGGACACAAACCCCGTTCTCCTGGGCAATAGTCCATGATTTGTTCGACCCATCCACCACCCCTCCCCCCAAGGGTGTGACTCCCAAGTTTAAAAAATAAAGCATGAAAAAATCTCTCTTTTTAACAATATTCATTCATTCATTCATTCATTATCTTAACTGCGTTATCCAAGTCTTCCCGGGTCACAGTGAGGCTGTGCCTATCCTATCCAGCTTGGGGCCAGAGGCAGGGTACACCCAGGACAGGTGGCCAGCCCGTCGCAGGGCTTTTTAACAATAGGGAACTTTTATTTATAGTCATCCCATTTGAAGGTACAATGTATGAACTTTTTTTTCTTTTCATATGCATTTTTAGCCTTTGAAGTCAGAGAAGCCGGTGAACATGGAGAACCTCCCCGTCAACAATAACAATGGTCAGTCTTATGGTTACACACTGTATGAGACCACCATCAACAGCCAAGGAACCCTCAACTCAAAGAACAACGTCCGAGACAGAGCACTGGTAACGACAGGGGGACAGACATCCACCAACACACATTTGTTCTTTGTGAGATTAATTGCACGTGGAGAGGTGTTAGAAATCACACTCCTGTTCAGTGTACTTGTGGAGTACAATTAACAAGCTCAGGCTGCTAGCAGTGCATCTGGTGTTGATGTCAAACAGTCAAAGGAGCCTGGAGTTCTCAAACGTTGATGTCCAAAATACTTTCAGAAAAGACTGAATGCAAAGTGAAGACAAACATATTCATGCTTCACGTTGAGAACAGGTTGTGAACACTTTTTTTTTGGTGGGAAATGTTTAAGTACAATTCATTCACAAAATATGCTCTGATAAGCTCCTGCTGAGCCTTTCCCTTTGTGTGTTTCGTTAGGTAAGGTCACACTAGCAACACGTCATTTGTTTGAGTTTTGTTTCCCTTGTGCAATAAAAGGGAAAATATATAGTAACATATATATCACTTCTGTATTTATACTTTTAATTAAGTTATAAACCAGACTAAATCTCCTACCATCAACATGTTATTAATGTGGTTTCTGATGTGCCATATTTCAATTGATCTAAACATTTGTCTCCTTTTCTTCAAAGGTTTTTTTGGATAAACATTTTGTTGGTGTTTTGGATTATAAGACGCAAGAACTTGCACTCCCTGATGGGAAGGTAACGTGCATGTGCGTCTGTGCATGTGCGTGCGTGTGTGTGTGTGTGTCCTTCTGTACTGTAGTTAAAAGTTCGTCTGCTGTTAGCTACTTTCAAAAGCACAACGTTTAATATTTAACAGCTTGTGAAAGCTTCAGGGGATGCTGATAGATGTTTTTGGCAGCAAGGTCCCAGCATTAAGCCAACAGCAAACCTTCAATTGACTGTTTATCCCAACAAATTTGAAAAGTCAACTTCATCCTTACAGAAAAGTGCACACTCAGGTGGACCTTGATCAATTACTAAAGCCTGACCAGCTGAAAGGATTTTGCCGCCTTTGTTTTTTTTTTTGTGTTAATACTTTCCATTTGGGAGTACTGCAGTATTTCAGTAATGCATCTCATGTTTTATGTATTTCTCCACTGAAGGGCAAAAGAACTCTAAGTTTGCTGGTGGAGAACTGTGGAAGAGTGAATTATGGGAAAACGCTGGATGAGCAGCGCAAAGGTACAAGTTGTTTTGTAAACTGATATGTAGATGTTCCAGTCAGAAAGTCAGTAACTGTTGCCAAATTCTGTTTTTCATTGATAACTTGAAGTAAAAAAGTGTCTAAAGATCCTCAAAAGAACAAAACAAAACAAAACAAAAAAATAATCAGCTTTGACTCCTCTTTCAGGACTTGTTGGAGACATCGAATTAAACAAGCGCCCCCTCCGTGACTTCATTATTCGTAGTCTGGATATGAAGCCAAGCTTTGTAAACAGGTTTGTGTCTTTCAATTATTACCCAGTTTCCCTCCATGTTTGTGTTTCTCTGTCATTACGCCTGCCTGCTCCTGATTCAATCCAGCTGATTATCTCCCTGCTTAACATAATTACAGTGGGAACATGATGGCAAAATGCAGAAATCAAAACACAGCCTTCCAATCCAGCGTCTCACATTAAACATCTTGCATTATAATCAATACAGCAAGGTAAATTACACAGCTGGATTCAGTTAAGATCTGTGCTGTCATCAGTGTTCATGGTTCTTTTCACAATGACACAAAGGACATTTAAGTCCCGCCCCCACCAGAGTGGAAAACAATACATCACTCTCCATTGACTCCATTGACTTTGTATTGCATGAAGGTTCTTCTTGTCAGTTCTTTCTCCGTGTGTGTGTGTGTGTGTGTGTGTGTGTGTGTGTGGTTTGCTAGCATATCTAAGGTTTAATGAAAAACGCAAAACAA
>JAOWBC010001387.1:5922098-5940769 GCA_028566105.1 Hypoplectrus providencianus | reverse complement strand
CTTCACAGGGGGGACAACCAGGTAGGGTATTTCTGTCTTATCTATGTGCTTCCCATTCAGGAAATTCTTTACGAATGGTATATTTTATTTGCAGGAACTCTTGTTTTGCAGTTGAAACCTTTGTAAGGCCATGAGCAATGCCTGAACCTTTCATTGTATATAGCAGTGTTTTCTAAAAAATTTAAATATTGGTGCAGCGCTGAAAAAGCATATACATGCTTTCCTAAATTAGTTAATTATCAAATCTTAATTTTTCAATAATACTATATTATTCTCTTTAATTTTAGCTGTCCTAACATTTATGCTTCTTGCAGGCTGGCTTCTAACTTGAATACTTGGGTCTTGGGTCCCGAAATTAATAAACTTAGAGTTGTGCAGCACTCCGGGATTAATTTATAGAGAAACACAGCTAACCATCTTCTTTGCGGGGAAAAGTCAACAACAATCCTTTCTCCCATGCACAGTCATATTATGATTCAGTGTGTGTACGGAGAGGAGGGGTAATTCACAGATGGGTTTGTTGTCAAATGTGTTTGTGAGAGAAAGAGAGAAAAAGTGGTGAAGAGGGACTTTGCCATTCAAAAATATAAAACAAAACATATCAGAAAGGACTTTGTTCATTGTAATAGTATCGTGTGTCCATAGATAAAAAAAAATAAAAAAAATTAAAAAAATCAAAGACCAGGGGGCAGGCTTAGCAGCGGACTGAAGGCAATTCAAACAGGTGACAGGCAGACTGGTGGGGAAAACCCAGGGGACAGGCCGTACAGTGACGCAGGAGAGTTCTGCATTCTGCAAGTGACAATCTGGCAAAGTGTCCAAGTCCAACTGAGGCTTATATAGCTGAGGAGTGATTGCTGATGCAGGGCAGGTGAGTTATTACAGATCAGGCTCAGGTGTGTGATTGCTGGAAGGCAGAGCAGGTGAGTGGCTCTGCCTCAGGAGCACAAGGTCACCACATGGTGATGGTTGTGACAAATACACTGATAATGGTAATAATTTTGTATGGACAAAATAGATATTTAAAAAAAAAAACAGCATAAATAAAAATCTATGAAGTGTCATTTAGTCCTTCAGTCACATGCTTCGCACCTCACTTTGGCACTAAGCTAAGAGCAGTTACCTCATACAGCTACTGATATTCATCACCCTGTAGCTTTGGTGCTGCTGAACTCTAAAGCAGTTTGTGGATAAAGCCTTGGCTCCATGTATCCTCCTTGCCCTTGCAGCTTTTCTTTTCTGTGCATATATTGACCCACCCACTCTCACTGTCCTCTCATCACCCCGGCTGAGCTGTTTTTTTTTTGTTTTTTTTTTGCTTTATTACAGATCATAGTGTTCGAAGAGCAGGAAACAGATGGTAAAATTCAGTTCACCAGCAGCCCGGATTATGGCATGGCTGTGGATGTCCAGTGAGGACAGGAGGTGAGAAGAGGAGGATGATGGGAGAGTAGCTGGGGATGACACGTCTGAGACGGGCTCCGTGTACTGCACGCCGTGCAGCGTCCAGCAACACTCAAAAAAGACACACGTCAATGAACGTGACATTTTGTGTCTTGTCAGAAGACATCAGCACAGTGGTGATCCAGACTGGTTTTTCATTTAGTCCCTCTATTTATGAGACGCTGAATAAAGGCGGGTTAGACCCCTGTTTCAGTACGCCCAAGGAATCTTGTGATCTGCTTTCATTTAACGTGCACACCGACAGCCTGTTTGATATAAAAACATATTGCCTTTTCAAATGTACCTTCTTATGAAATGTGGGGAGCTCCCACAGAGAAGTCAAGATCACAAGCTTTGTTTGAAGAGCCATTTTTGAAAACTCATCTGTTGTGTGTTGTGCTAAACAGCCTGGATACCAACACAATTATTTTCTTTAAAGAATGCTGTCCCACTGAAACTACACCAGTACATTTAAATACTAAATAACCAAATAGCACTGTGCAATATGAATAGGCAATTAACTGTCAGTATAAGGCAGGCCAGATTCCTGTGGTGTGGATATCCTGGACTCATTTGCACCGGCTGTTCATTTAAGTAAGCTTAATTATCTTCTAAAGTGTAAAAACTTAATCGAAATATTGTAAACAAACAGTAATTCTGCATCATGTTGGCCTACCAAATTTCTACTGAATTGCTCAGTTTTGCCATGTAGCTAACAGAACGAAGTGGCAACCTCCCGGTCAGAAAAATGAAGCCAAAGCATGAGTGGGCTAAAAGCTGCTTTATAGCAGGTCTATATCAAAATTACCCAACTTTATTTATTTGTTTATTTATTACCTCTAACATTTTCCCCATGACTTTATGCTCTCAATCTGCAGTTTAAGTCTTCAGTACAGCATGATATTTATCTAGTTGCCACAGTGTTTTTCATGTTTTGTTTTGTTTTTTTTGTCAAAAATGTCTTGTTCAGCGTTCAGTCACTCCAAAGATAGTCCTCATAACTGTAGGTGTAAAAGCAAAATAAACTTCTGACTTGATGAAATGCAATTTATTATTGACATAAACATTTGATTTAAAATGTCATTTAATATAAATTAAACTTAATTAAACAGTCAATAATGTTATGGTATGTTATGGTAAATAACCTTGGTGTAATTGATGTTTCCTATTTACTGTGAACTACATTATTGCTATTTACTCAGATTCTCAACTACTTTTTCTGGACTACGAGCACAGTGGTAAAAGTTGTAAATTTAACAACAACTGCTAGGTTTGGGGGGAAAAAATGTTTTTACTCACAAAGAATCTGACACTGCAGTTTCACAGTCTGGGAATGTGGTCTGTTGAAGACCTGGTTGAACCTGATGTTGAAGTAATTCACTTGTTTGACAGCAGATGGTTGTTACAATTCATTTATGAAGGCCTTGACATAAGCTTTTTGTGAAACCACTGGTGAATCCAAGAAAAATATAAGCAGTTCAAACACACATAGCAGAACACACAGTGTAAACATTTCCAGTGTACAAACACAAAAAAACACAAATGGGGTTCTTCTCAGTTTTTTTTTTTTTTTTTTATTTCTCTTGATTCAACTAACATCTTTCTCTGAGACAGAATTGCTGTGGCAAATAAACAATCTTAAGAGTCACATGCATAAAATGTGAATCACATGAGTCTGGGGGGTGACAGTGGAGATGAGGAAAAGAGAGGACTTGTGTGTATTGTGCCTTAGAGAAGCCCCTCAGAGGGTAATGCTCATTAACTGACATTAAATACTGAACACCCTGCACTGCTAAAGTCCATGTATAGGAACATTGGTTCTAGAAGACTAATTCCTTGTGAGTATTAGATATTGCTTGATACATCGTCCATTGAAGCCAGGAAATTTAAAATTAGAGGTTGGACATAGTTGTTTCACTTTCAGGGTGAAATCCTTTTGAATTGTTCTGCTGCTGGGGACAAACCAGAGAGTAACATCACAGAATCAACCGCATGCTGACCTGTACGCCACATGACAAGAGCAACGATTAGAATTTGTTATTATTTGAAAAGTAAATGATATACAGCCTTTTCAATTCAAGGAAAAGCCAAATTTACTCCTTTACACGCTTGTGTTTGCTATTTATGATTTATTATTTTTGATTATGATGCCTGTTTGTAGCCTGTTATTGTGTGACACCCCATGTGTGCAATTAACTGTTATCATGCATGCTTTATTTTAGAGAGCAGTAGGAAATAATACCGTTTTAAGGGCAAACACTGCTATGGTTCAACTGCACATCCACACTTGAAATAAATACATAAATAAATATATTAAATTCAATTTTTAATAAATAATGGGAGGTGAGTTGAAGCATAGAACAAATCAGAAGACAGTTTTGCGACCTCCATGGCCGATCCCTGTGCAGCGTAATATCATGCAGGCAATGAAAACAAGCCAGTCGAATGAAAGATACAATACAGCCATTGTCTGAATGTGTATCTTATCATATTCCAAGTGAAATATGTAATAACACGCTTTCCCCGGCTGATGAGCCCGAGAGGCTGTAATGTCTTTGTAAGTTTTCATACTGCAGCAGTGTATTTTGGGTTGTGTGCGTTGAAAAGGGGTGGTGGGGTGGAGGGGGTGCGCAGAGATAATCTGGCATCAGTACAGAGGCTCAGTGTTTGAATTATCTCCAGCTACTTCTGCTGGGCAATGTTAGATAAGAACCACCACTGTGTATTGCACTAGACGGATGATTTATAAGTCGGGGAGAGATTCTATTATACGAGGTGTAGAGTACTTTGTTACAGTGTTACAACCGTACAGCTTCATGGCTGCTGATGTATCATTAGAGGTGCAGTGGCTCCAGTTAATGTACAACAGATGGATACTAATACTTAAAAAAAAACAAAAAAAAAAAAAACATGAGACATCAATCCACAGTACTGATGATCATCACGCATCAACATTGCTACCAGATCATTAGCATAAAGAAGATTTACTTTTGTTGTGCTTTTCATTGGCTCGCTGTCAGCTGAGAGAAACATGTGTCTCTCATATCCAACGTGAAAGCCAAAGTTTTCTATCAAAAACAAAACATTTGGGGCCATGCATAAATTATGTTAATCTACCCTTCATAACATACACCAGCACCAGCTGTTCGGAGGTGAGCTGTATAAAATGTTAGCAGATGTGGCCTGAGCGTGTGGATTTGAGTTTTATTTCTCTCCCCCCAAAAAACAACCCCATATGTCGTTTGTGCAGCAGCTTATGAAAATCCATTTTTATTTACTTTTTTCGTTAGGCAGCGCCCTCTAGTGGCCATAGTAGTTATGATGGAAGCCAAGGTGGAAGTGAGGTTATGGAATCCAAACTCTAAGGCGGAAGTAAGTATAAAGAATAACGAAGGCCAGGTAGGGTTGGCGAGAGGGACGGGTCAACTAAACATGTGGCATTTGTCCAAGGAGAACATACTCCATGTCCTCAGTGAAACCATGTTGATATTTCAGGTTATTGTGTAATTCCACTCAAACATTTGTTTTATGTCCCCAAAAATGTCTGACCTTGACCTTTACTGACTCAGATCTGGAAAAAGTTTGTCGCTAGAGAGGTGTTTCCATATTTCACTACTCAAAGAGGAAATGTCTGTGCACTTCCCCTAAGTTTGAAATTTAAAATGAAGCCTAGTTTTAAATGAGATACAATACGTTACTGCCTCAAAAAGCCAATCGAAGCCGTAAAGAACCTGAAAGCTCCAGCAGATTTTCACTGTTTCAGTAGGAAAACCATGCCAACTAAAATATTAAGCATAATTTACCATATTATTTTTACGTACTTTAAAACAAGTGTCTGGGGGCCCTTCAGTACCTACAGCATGTTTTTTTGTTCTTACATATTGCATAACCTAAATAACAAGCCTACTGTAAGTTATTCATATCTAGCAGTAGTTATGCTGTGGAATACTATTTTTTTCCTAAGCCTAACCATGTTCTTGTGTTTCCTAAACTTAATCAAGTAGTTTTACTGCCTCAACCAAGCGAATTGAGAACACTTCCCAGTCAACACCCTGCAGTGGTGGGTACTTTTAGATATAAGTAAGTGCCGCCAGTCGGGACTCTAATTTGTGTTCCTGTGGGTTGTGTCTATGGCAGACTGGTCTCCCATCAGGCAGGAAATACAACCTATATTTATGTTTTAGACTGTTCTCTGCCATAATAGTAATGAATGGTGGGTAATCCATGCTCTGGGCTGATGGGTGGAACAAATGTCAGACTTTTAGCCACGAGAAATAGGTTTGTGTCCCATCCCAAGGCCTTACAAGGATGTTTTTGCTCTTAACTTTGTTCAGTGATTTTTTAGCCTCAAATTTAGTATTTTTAACAACTGTGATCCGTATGTGAATGTAAAATGAAGTGTGCACTCTTTTGTTAGAATGCTCCATTCTATACAGCAAACTGCAAATTGCTTTTGACTTACACCCTTTTCTGTTGTTTAAGTTTCAGATATTGTTGGTTAGAGGGTTTGGAGGACTTGTTGCTAAATGTATATTTTTGGAAATTCTGTCTGTCTCATTGCAGTTGAGTGTATTTTTAAGAGAGGACAGGGACTGACAGTCGAACCAAGTTCCTGGGCTTTGATGCTGTTTCATCCTGTTCTTTTTTTATACTAAAACACAGCAAACCTTGTTAACCGCTGGGTTGTGGACATATGAGCGTGCATAGACAGGGAAATATTGGCTCTCTAAAGTGACACACTTTTTCCTCTGCAATGTCAAAAATAACATTTTATATGAAAGCTTACATGGCAATTAGTTCAGCATTTGCGAGTCTACTGAAGTTCTTGTCTACGTTTTATGAATGTGTCACAAACTGGAGTTCCTATTACCAAATGAAATTGGTGATGTGCTATTACTCTTTCCATGTGTTGAACCAAGAGTGAACCTGTGCCTTGTCGTGTGTGTGAGGAATTTACCAGGGGGGGAAAGAGAAGAGACTTTTTTTTTCTTTTTTTCTTTTTACATATAAATACAGTAATTACAATGCTTTTGTCAAAATTAGTCATCAATCTTCTGATTGTTCTCGTGTTGACTTACTATTTACACATGTTGCCACGAAGGAACGTCATTTGTGTATTTTCTAAGTGCTAAGAAGTGTTTGGATTTTGATGTTCACGTGTATGTTTCAGCTCCCAAGCACAACAAGGGGTACATTTCAAACAGCAGTGTCACTTTAAGTGTAGGGGGTCGCTTAAATGTATCATGACACCGTAAAATGAACAATGATAACCCAAGAGTAAATGTAGGTAAGAGTCAGTAGTATTGTACTAGCAAGTCAAGTGCTTGTGAAACACCCAAACCGATTAAATTAAATAAAAGCAAACATTTCATAGTTATCAAAAGAACATTCCTTCCCTTTCTATGTTTGTGTTTGCTCAAAGGAAAATCCACACGAGACACATTTGTCCTTGGAGTCGTGTTGTTATCCAGGCTGATGATGTAGTCCTTAAATCCAAGAGGGATTTCTCTCTTGAACTATGTGCAGATGCAGACATTTTTTTTTTTTTTTATCTTTCCTTAGTTTTTTTTTTCTTTTCTTTCGAGGTGAAGGATATTCTTTAACCTGCTTGTTTGTTTGCCTCCGCTGGCTGTATGCTTGTCATATTGTGCTGTCTCTTTTGTTAGGCTGTCCTCAGCGGGCCGTTGTACCGTGAAGGTTCAGGTCACGTCAATCCACACCGTCGATTTCAGGCATTCCTTTATGTCGTCTCCTCTGCACTTCCCTGACGAATAACTGCCGCCTCTTACTCGTCTGTGCTTTAATATGGTACATTTGTACTGTTTCAGTCCATATTTTAAAAATGTCAGATTCAAGTCAAGAGGATTAAATCCCCCTTCAAAGGCCCCCATTTCCGTTTTTTCCCTCCTAATGATTAAGACATGAGCGCTGGTTGCACTTATCGGGAGACTCAGCAGTTTTCTTCCTCCGCGGGTCCAAGGCCAACCACCTGCAATAAAAGGATTAAGATACGGTGAGAAAGAGCATAAGCCTTAATTAAGTTAATTGAACCTGTTTATTTCATAGGTGACATTTAATAATGGCCGACAGCTGCTATAACTGTGCCCTAACAGAAAGCACATTAAAAATGGGTGTACAATTAAATTGGACCTATTAAAAACACCTGCTCTTTTTGAGCCTTGCTGAAAATGATCATTACATTTTTGTTTCTAGTTCTGAAGAAAATGTTGATGGAGCAAAGAGGGGATCCATGGTCCCTGTAATGCTAAGCCTGGATCCCCCTCGACATCTTGGGTGCTGTTTAAACTCTGGAGCAAAGATATTGGTTGTTATATAAAACTACCTAAGGGATCCATTTGTACCAAGTATTTCCTATTTAGCTTGTCGGGAAAGGAGATGAATAACAATTCTAGTTCAAAAAATTGTGATAACAAAAAAGTGGCATGACCAAAAGCCTCTTGATGTTTCCCCAAATATATCTGCATGACAATGGGTTTTATGGGTACCCAAGAGTCTCCCCTTTCCAGCCCGCATGGAGATTTTCTCACACAATAAAAAGGTTTTATTTTGCATATTGTACTTCAATATTTCTGCATACTGGAGTAACTAAACACTCATTTAATTGCAAAAGTTGTGCAGGATCAATTAGTCCCTTATACAAATTTCACACACAAATTTCCAAAGTAAGCTGAGGCCCCTAACCAAAACTACAGAAGCCATTTTTTAAAAATGTTTTTCATGCACTGTTATCTTGTGATAAAAATGTATTATCTCGTCATCTTAATATAACAGAGATCATTTTGTTGTGATTACAAATGAATTCATAATGTGTTCCTCTTGATTTCATCTTACCTATATACCTATGAGCTGCCAGCAGGTTACATTTAACTAGCTTGTTTGCTTGACTGGGTTTGTTTAGGGGCTTCCAGTTAGCAGATGAGAGGCTGATAAACTCCTATCTATGAACAAAAAAATGTATTCATTAAGTTATATTGAGATAACAATATGATAAATCGTTGCCAAGAGATATGCATGGCGGTTCTCGGCTTCCATTGTGATTAATGACTAATCTGCATACTTAAATTCTCCTGCTATCTCCTTCAAAGAGTGACAATCATGATGTTCCTGCTGTTTCTTTACTTTTTGACTGAAGCATATGGCACCCATACTTATAAGACTAAAAATAAAACATTGTAAACTTGCAATCTGAACACCAAACACAAGACAAATATGCGACCATTTCAAATGGTCTAGAACCACAATGCCTGTAATTTAAAAATGTATAACACAGTCTCATTTACCGTGGTATGAGGAGAAGCCATCAAATCTCCACATTGGGGTCTGTGAATCCCTTTTTCCCTTCATTTACAAGGACAGGTTTCTCCGTTCTCGTGTGCCAAACGAGTATCTGGAGAGAAATCCACAACACAAACAGCAACAGCATTAGTTACATCCTTCTTCCTTAATGCACCCATTCAGTCTGCTCTCCCGCTTCATGTTCTTCAAAACAGTCCATTCTGGTTCTTGCTCCATCAGTACACACACCACCAAGGGGCCTGTCTGTGCAAAGAGCTACTTGAGCATGAACCCTGCATTAGAAGGAAGTGAAGAGGAACTCGATCTGACACAGTCCTCTCAGCCTGGCCTGTATAGAGTCCTGTCCTGCCCATAGGATAATGGCTACCTTCACATGACAGCCAGTTGAAGACGTTTCAACACACTATACATGAGCTTTTGAATTTGCAGTTTTTCCGGTTATGCTATCAAGCCTTCAGACTGGGTTCATTTGGCCCCAGAGACCGGACAAACATCCAGGAAAAGGATGGCAAGAGAAACAGGGGAGGGGAGAAAAAAGTGTCAAGCTCATTTTCCCCACTCTTCTCTCTGTTGGAACCCTCCTTCCTTTCATCTCGCCGTGGCGGCGTCCATGAATTATGCATAAGGCGTGTCTGAGATGTGCCATGAGCCCACTCCCACTTTGCTCAGGTGTAGGGGGAGGTTAATAGTCACGCTTCCATCTGAAGTGGTAGATTATAAGGAAGAGAGATGCCCGTGCACGACTTTTTATTTCTCTCTCCCTCTTTCCCCCCGCCCTTCTGTCCATCCCCGCGCTCATCTGTAATCAGTGTGACGTCCCTACCTCCCCGTTCATCCCAACTCCAATTCCGCTCTCTCAGCCGTTCCCTGAATCCCCTCTTTTCATTTACCCCTCTGAATGGCTGGGGGAGAGCAGGAGAAAAAGCTGGCTGAAAGTATCACTCTCTCCCTGCCTTTCGCCTCCCTCTCTCTCTCTCTCTTTGTGTGTGTGTGTGTGTAGGGGTGATTGCGTTGTGGATTCTGGCTGGCTAAAGCCCTCTGGCTGACTTCTCTTTGCCCAGAGAGAGGCTTAGTGATGTGACCCAGACCAAGGGCCGTAAGCAGGCATGGTGGAGTGGGCATGGAGGAAAACACTGCTGCTGCTGCTGCTGCCCTCAAGCCTGTTAATGAAATGTGTGTGTGCAAGAGTGATTATGGGCAGTGGGAGAAATATAATCAATGAATGCCAACTTTTCAGCAACAACTTTAAATGGATTCCCTTTGTAAGCAATAGGAAATTGTTCTGCTTTCATGGAATCTTTTCAACAAGAAAAAATCTGTCTGGCCTTGAACAATGTTGAAGATGAACATTGGGGAGGAAGTGCAAAATGTAATGTTTTTGTGTGCATTTGAGGCATCAAAACCAATGATACAAACTGCATTCCTGAATGACGATCAGTGAAAAAACGGCTCATTTGCTGCAAACATACAGCCTTTGTGTGATACTTCATTTTCATACCGACCTCCTCGTCATTAGGAAAGTGGTTCAATGTCGTTTTGATGTATTACACAGAAGTATTTCTTCGGTTTGGAAAATGCAGTTATTTCCTTTCTTGCAAGGTTTCATCAGAAGATCGGTACTATTCTTATATCTGCCTGCTATAAATACAAAGCTACAGTCAGCCTGACTCTGTCGAGACGTAACGAAATCTGCCTACCAGCACCTCTATAGTTTATATAACTCCTGGCAAGAAAGAAGAAGAAAAGAATATTTCCTAAAGTCTGGAAATAGCTCTTTTATAAATCATGGTCTTATGTGTTACATCATGAGAGAGCAATATTGTGTAGAACTGTTGGAAGTACTTTCTGTCTTTATTCGGTTGTTTTTGTGAATTTTCACACACCCTCGTGTTTCTTTTTTGTTTTGTTTTGTTATTTTTTGCTTTAGAGTAGTACTGCACTGCATTAAAACATTGGGCTTGCAATGGCGTTAGTTGTAAGTTTGCTCTTACATAACTTAAGAAAAACTAATAATTCTCTCTGTTGCTAAGGGTGATATCTAGTGTAGGGGAGTAAACACTGAAAAAATATGAGAATTTTCTTTTCTTAATTTTTTTCCCTCTGAATCTGAATAACTGGACATCTACCAAGATGGCTCAGCACACAGGTTGCACAAGAGCTTTTCAAGGTTTTATCATTAGTATGCTAAAGCCAGTGGTAGAAGTGCTGCTTTTCACCTCTGCCCCACTGCATTTCCAAGTAAACTGTTGTACTTTTTACTCCTCAACACATTTTACAGCCATTGTTACTTGTTACCTTGCAGATACAGATATTTCATTCAGAACAGATATCCCGAGCTTACATATACAATGTTTTATTCAAGCTGAACCAATTCTTCCCAAGCTGTTTGGCTTGTGACCTCTCACAAAAAGCAGTGTGTAGTTGGGAATCCTTTTTGTTAGCGCATCCATTAAAGAGACGCTTTCCCTTAAAACCTCTCAGATGGTTTGATCCACAGAACTGAGGTTAAAACAAATTCCCCAGTATTTCACAAGACTCAAATTACAGAAAAGCTGTAAACAGAGCTGTGGGAAAGTTTTTTGTTTTTTTTTTAACTTTTGTTTCTCATTTTCTACAGCATTATTGAATCCCTCAGATTGATCTTCTGACTCTGGAGGAGGCTGACACAAAGGTTAGAAACCATACCACCGTGCAAAAATACAAGAACAAAATGCAAACTAAACAACAATGCATAAGGATTATTGTACTGGGGTGCAAATTATACTTGAATTTAAAAACCAGTGTATACTTCTGAAGGAAGGCTTTTGCATGAATTATTGGTATTTTTATTCCAGTATGGGATCTGAATACTTCTTCCACTCCTCCAGCAGGTTTGATTCTTCTAAAAACCAGTTTTTACCATCCTCACAAAAGCTCAAGTTTGTGCCGCTTAAGGGCAGTAAACATTGTTAGTGGGATTACCTTAGTGCAATTGGCTGCTTTAGGCTCCAGGTCGTTGAGTGTGACAAGTTCCCGGAGCAAACTACTCTCCTGGTAGCCTCCTTTCACCCCACGAAGCTTGAAGTACGCCTGCGGCTTGAAGAGGATGAGCCTCAGGTTGATGGCAAAGCCAGCCATGTCGATGGCGAAGGGCCGATGGGGGTCGAACACTGTCTTCCAGCCGTAGACCTTTCCAGCTGCATTGACCTTGGGGGACTCGTACCGCAAGCCGCCCACAAAGGCCACAGGCCACACAGAGACTTTCCTAGTTGATCTCATCTGGTGACAGGAGAGCCAAGAAAGAGAAATTGAGAAAGGACGACAGCAAATTAGTCATCTGAAAAAGCGTACATGACAGTGAGACACAGTATTTGAGCATCAGCTGCCAGCGTTACAGCCCAGCGTGGATGGAGGGTTTTTAGAGCTGCCGCTATTATTCATTCTGAAAGAACGGTGAATATTGACCAAGCCATTGTGCTGTATGCAGCTGACACGCTGTTAGATGAAGGCAGATCACACACGTTGTTCAACCGCTGCCCTACAATGAGATAATTAGACACAACCATCTTTAAAGAGAGTGCAGTGCCAAGAGAGTTTGAAGGAGCCAAGCCATTAGAGCAAGTGGCTGTGGTTGCTGGTTGGCTGAGGAGATTCTTTAAGGTAGAGCACTGCCGTTTTTTTTCTTTTCCTTTAATCTTCCAGCATCAAACGATCCTTGACGTCCCTTTCTTTGTGTGCCTCTCAGTTAGTCTTCGCCATTCTAACGGGAGCTGCTGCAGTCATAAAAGGGACATTTTACAACGAGGGAAGAGGAAACAGCATTCAGTCATTTAATCAAGCTCAATGCAGCAGAAATAATGATGCTGGGGCCACTCTGGGGGAAGGTCCATTTAAAAATAAAGGTGCAACTGAACTACTATGTGGCTTTAATGTATGATACAATGCTTGCATGCATATAAGAGCATGCATGTGGAAAATGTCTATATCTACATGCAAGCTTGCCTTCAATTTTGTTTGTTTCTGCAGCATGCAGATAACCCCTTGCATGCGAGCTGCTGTGTTAGATTGTGTGTGATCTGATGGGCCGATGTGTGGTCAGTTGAGGGGATCAGAGAGCAGCAGAGTGTGAACAGCATGAAGTGGGCTTGGGGCTTATGGGAATTTGTATATTTGAGCTTTAGGGGAAAAAACTGTGCCAGGCACCCAGATAAGATTTAGTGGTCTTAATGAGCTCTGGGTGTTAATGGTGCAAGTAAGATCGAGTGCTTACATGCATGTGTGCATGTGATGCTACAATTTTTTACCCAGCAATATGTTGTTGTTTTTTTTTTTTTTTTTTTTTTACTGTTATATGTCCTACTTGAGCTTTTTCATCAATTCTCATACCATTTCCTGTATCAACTCCAAAGCACCGCTTTATAAAGACTACGGTGAGATAATGAGAAGGTCCCCAAAGCAAAATTAACATATAAATGGATGTATAGCCTGTGTGTGTGTGCGCGAAGTGAAGCCTGCCACCTTAAAAGTGCATTCTTTCTAATAGCCAGCAGGGGGCAACTCCACTTGTTGCCAAAGTTGTGTTGTAAAGTCTACGAGAAAATGACCCTGCTTCTCTTGATTTACAAAGTCTCAAGCGCTAATTTGAATTCTCTTCAGTACAGCATAAAGTTTGTTTTGTCAGTTATGGTCCCTTTTTATCATAAATTAAAAAAGGGAGAGTATGCTTTATGCTGTGTAATAAAAAACAGTCGACCATGAATGTGTTTTTCTTGTGTTTGTCCTTTTCCAAATGTGAAAACAAGTGTTCCAGCTGCTGAGTCTGGTGGAAATATCCGCCAAACATTAAAACTACACAAATCCTTCTTTTTTTTGGCACTCAAGCAAATCAATTTTGATGAAATTCTGGTAAATATGATGTGTTTTTATGTGTGTGTGTGTGTGTGTGTGTGTGTGTGTGTGTGTGTGTGCTTGCACTGTTACTACAGGTTTATTTTAATGCCAGCGTGGGTACTTAAGCTCTGTCTCTTGCTCCACTAAGAGAGCGGCCTTCAGAGACAGAGTGGCTGTGTTTCAGAGAAGCAATACAAAGACAAGAAATCCCACACTCTCCAAGAGAAGACAAACTGGGCATCCAGGTACATGAATCAGTCCTTAAGGGTTAAAAAAGTAAGAAACAAAACAGACTTGTCATCCACTGCTACCACTGGAGGAGTCCTTGGATTATTATTATTTTTTATTAAATAAAGAAGAAAGCAGACAGAGTTGATTAGGTTCCAAGATTCTGCATAATTTCCCTTTCATGTCTTAATGAAAGACTTAAACTGCTGATCCAAATTCCAAATAATGTGTTTTTAACAGATATAGGATGTTATATCACTTTCGTTTCAAATGAAAAAGCTAATGATGATAAAATCATAACAAATGTCACCACAATAGAGGTACTGGTATGTTTACATATTTGATTAATTAGCCATACTGCTGTTATTCTGATTATGTGGTTGCTTGATTCTCTTAAAATTATGTTGTTGACATTTAAGGCTGAAAATTGAGAAAAAGAGAGCGCGGCTAAAAAAAGCATATGCTAAACAGAAATAAAAAAACTTTGAGATTCGGGAAGGAAACATAAACATTTCTTACGAGGCTTCAATAATTCATGTGGTTCTTTACAGGGTGATGTACTTTAACTGTGAGAAATGAATTTTTCATGATTTCTTTCCGTATTTTTAATTAAGGCATGACCTAAAAAGCATTTACAAAAAAAAGTGTATGTGCCAAAGGGAAGTGATCTGGATCGTACTGAGGTGAACTCCTGCTGCTCACTATACTGTCGTACAACAAATGTGGACAGGAGTGGTTAGCAATTAGCTCTAATGTTGTCTCCTCAATGCCAGCTAATTTTGGGCTTAATTTGCATGCCAGCAGCCAAAATGCAATGTTAATGAGTGGATACTACAGTCTTTTAATCCTAGATTTAAATTAGTGCAGCGATCACTTCCTGTGCATTTGTGCATTACCCTGACTTTACACTGCACGTCAGTTACATCTAACTTAATGTAACTTAGATGAAGGTCTTGCACTGCTTTTTGCATTGCCTCTCTGCATTGTCAAGCTCCATATTATCACGTGTATGATCAATTTTTTGTCTTTATTTTCTGATTCATTGGTTTGATTGTATTGAGGGTCTTTTCATGATGAAACTATTTATCTTTGATATTTTGTTTTGATTGTAATAGCTCATCAGTGCCTGACTTGTTATTGTATATTTTCTTGCAATTAGAACATAAAATATGCTCCAAATCCAGCAATCAGCTCATTATAGATTAACCAGGAGAAAGTAATGAGTCTTTTTCTCACGCATGGAGCAGTGCACATCAGTATGTCAGCTTTGGCTCCACACTGAAAACTAAACACCTTCCTGTTTCCACACTGAATATTATCTGTGAGCAAGTGAATTATGACTACGATGTCAGCAAACTTTACTGTATTCGCAGTCAACTTTCTGCTTTCTGTCTATCTGGCTGTCACCTCCTCTTTTTCTCTAATTCTTTTTTTCTGTCTCTTCTTCTCCACCTCTCTCTCTCTTTCTCTTCCCCCCTCAGGGCTGTTGCTCTGGCCCATAAATAGGCCCGTTGGAGGTGATGGAGGGCCTCTGAGGGAGACGGAGCACTTCGGCTGATTCCCAGAGAAAGGTAATGACAGGCCCCGTCAATACCGGGCGCTCCATTTACTACGGACCCCGTCTGCACTACTAACAAGACTTGAGGCTAATACTCAGAGGACCTAGACCGTGTCCGCTCAGGTAATTCAAGTGATGTTAAGATGGATGGCCTGAGATGTACTGATTACATGCCCAAACTCCACCAGCTCCAGATCCCTGACTCTGCTTGTTAGGAGCTGAAAAGATTGCTGCAAGCTACTGAGAATTTATAGTTCAACCCCTGTTAACTAGCATGGCAGACATGTCTGCGGTACATAGCTTTGGAAGTGCTATAAAACACACTGTATGTTTCACTTACTTGGACTTAAATTATAGGAATGGAAGGACAAGAAATCATGCTGTTGGAAGAGTAAAAATGTGTATTAAGAGGTACTTTTTCACCATTACTGTAGTAAAAGAAATATATGCAGGAGATATAATCATTGGAAATGTCCTTTTTTATATAAATAAGAAAGCCATGCACTAAAAAAATCATAGACACCATGTAATATTCAATCAACCTCTACCTTTCCAAGACTGTCTTTACAGTACCGTCAGTTTTATTTTACTCAGTGTCTGCACAAAGTGGTTGTAATATATTACCAAGGGTTCACTGATTTCTGGCTTTCCTGATCAATTCCAGTCACTCCTCTGTTAGCTGAAGGGCTGCTGGGCTTTCATGCTTTCTAAACAGGCAAAACTGGCTGGACTCTGTGTTTCTGGTGGGAAGGGTTCGATCGCCTGCGCATGGTTTGTGTGTTTATCTGAGACTCAAGTGGAAATCAGCAGTGCACAGTGCGGCACTTGAGAATTTTCAACAGCCGTGTAGAGTTGTCATCATATTAGGATGGTAAAAACTGTCTGCTTGAGTTTCATAAAGGGAATTTTGGTGTAAGATTACAAATGATTATGCAGAGGTATAGGCTTTAGATGATTTATGCATTTACTCATTCTGTCATTTATTCTATTTAAAAGCTTATCCAAACGTGGGGGTTGGAGCCGATCCCAGCTGACATTGGACAGGTCCCAAAACATATAGAGATAGGCAACCTTTAACGCCCTCATTCACTCCTACAGATGATTTAGAGTCACCAATCAAAGTTAGTTGCCTGGCTTCAGGAGGAAGCCTGAGGACCCAAAGAGAACCAACACTTACATAAGGCGAACATACAAAACTACATACAGAGGAGCCGCAACCGGATTCAGACCTGTGAGTCTCTTGCTGTGAGGGGTAAAGATAACCATTACACCACTGTGTAGCCCCATGATTTAAACATAGAGTTGGACAGGTTAGGATAAAGGTCGTGCAAGATAAATGGACACTTGGATAATTCTAAAGTTCCTTTTTGGTGTCTTACAGTCGGCCTCCATTGAGGTCTATTTGCACTGAAATGCTTTCATTTTTTGAAAATCTTTTCTGCAGCCCAGGAGAGCCTCGAGTAGAGACCACTATTTACAATTCATATTGTTTCTGGGTGAATTTTTGCTTTAAGGTCAGAGGTCAATTGTTGTTACACTGGGATCTGAAAGAAAACTTAAGCTAGATGTCCTTAAACTTTCTACAGGACAAACAACACACTGTCTGTCTTCATGTCTATTGAATGTCTCTCTGTTTTTGGTGCTGCTTGCTGTAGATTCATCATCTGCTTTGACTTTAACAGGCAGTATTTCCACAAACTTGTCCATGCTTTTCTCCCAGTGCAGAACCATGCATCTTTTATATTTAGCCTTGCTATGACCCCCCTTTTTTAACTCCAGGGCCCAAGGGGCTGCATCCCCCAATTTTGGAACTGCTGACTTAATCAACAAAGATGAAGTTATAGTTTAGCTTTGTGTATACAGGACCCGTACTCTGCTCTTGATGAAACTAAGCAAACAGCCACTTGTTCAGAAACATTTAGTAAATATCAAACGGTACTTTCATTGCACGTCATCGTGCCGATCTTCTTTTAAGCTAATTCGTGAGAGTTGTTAAAATTGCATGACATGAACTTGCACCAGCTCTGACCTCTTCAAACAGCTCCAGGCTGTATGTGTTGTCATCGTCTGCAAAGTACACGATCCCAGCTTGGCTGCTGTTGGCGTTGAAGGTTTCCCTCAGCCACCTCAGGGCCAGATTCCTCTGCATGGTCCCTCTGGGGATCCTGGGGTCCCGAGTGTCACCCCGTAGCTTATAGTTCCTGGGCGTCTCTACATTGAGGTGGGTGTAGTTAAGCCCTGTTTCTCGCAGGAGACGCGTGACAAGGGGCGTTCTCCTTTGGGAGTCCTCCACCAGGATCCAGTGCAAGTTGGGAACATGGAGGAAGGTGTTCGCGAGCCGCGTCAGCTCCGCCTTCTGCACCGGTCGGCTGTATGTGGGGGTGATGATGTGGATGGTGGGCAGCACATCGGACCAGGGTGGAGGCCGCGTATACACATACTCTGTCCTCACCACCTCCACAATGTCCTTATCTGAGGCACAGTATTCCTTGGAGTCCTGCGCCTGGCCACCAGCCTCTCTCTTGCCCTCGACTCCATCATCTGCAGATTTGGGGATAAGAAGACATGTAAGGCATTAGTGCAACCTTGGGCTGCCCTTTGTATATTTGCCTCAGGTGACTTAAACCCAATGGGGGTAAAGTGTACCTGAGAGCCGGTGGTGGCGGACTGCAAGCCTCTCTGGAATGATAAAGATCTCTTTTACTAGGTGGTGACAGGCTGCAAAAAGTGAAAGCAGGCACCGTGAGAGGATAACACAGCTGATGGACAGAGAGACAGCGCAGGGAAAGGGAGGCGAGAGATGAGCCTTGCTATTCCCCCAGCAATGCCTTTTGGCCTTTCCTTCCATAGTAAGAAAAATATGGGTACGTGGACCCAGTAGACATGCCGTCTTTTGATGTTTAAACTCCACCACAGACTCCCTCATCCTCTGCCTGCCTCCTAATCTCCCTAATATAACACTGATGTGTTACTCTCCAATAAACATGGAATTATTTACATATGACACAAAATGTTTATTGTAAATTTGAGAAACATGACCAAAATTACTTGAAAAAAATTTGGTGTGGTAAAAAAGTAAGACCATGCAGACCAGGTGTTGGATAATAATATATAAAGTTTAAATTAAAAAAATGAATAATCATGGAATGTTCTTTGAATGCATCAGTCCTATGACTGTCAAACATGAGGGATAACAAACTGACCTAGGCTATTCATAAAACGTCCTTTCAAAGAAAAAGCATAAAATGAGTCCTAT
>JAOWBC010001387.1:5908379-5920009 GCA_028566105.1 Hypoplectrus providencianus | reverse complement strand
CACCATATCATTCGGTGTTAAAAAACAAAAAACATGGCAATTTAATGTACATTTGTGCGATAAGGTTAGTATTGGAAGTACTGTTAACATTAAAAAAATAATGTAGATTAGACACTGCAGAACAATTCTTTTCAAATGATGAACTGAATATGCAATACAAAAATAATCCCTACATGTACGAGTGTATCTGTGACACGAAGTTCCCAGTGTTCATTATGCACTAAACAGCCCACAGTGATGAGGTTCACAATGACCGTACAAGTGTTATTGAGCTTTGATGAAGCTGATTGGTCATAGTTAGTGAGTGTCTCTAAATGAACGGCCTGTTGTCTAAACCTGAAGTGCAGTGTTACATTCAAGGACCCCACTTCAGGTTTGATATTGCTAGTGAAGTGCAGAGCAATGCATACCTTTGCGAATGGCGAGGAGTGGAGCTATAGCGCTTTGGTGCCAAACAGTGATGAGCAGAGTCCAGGGTAACACGATCAACACGATGGCAAGAATATCTCTTCTCTTCGGCATCTCCAGGATTGGTTATTTGGCTCGGCATTACCTGGAAAAAAAAAAAGAGATGGAGGTCATATCATTCTGTATTCTATAACATTTATGGTTTCAGTTATGTATATTTAACAATCTTGAAAAATCTGTGCAGTGTCATGTAGTAGGCTACAAGATTTATGCTAACAATTAAGTTGTTGAATCGGCATTACTTTGGAATTGGGAGGCACTATTTATATGGACCTAGAGTGTCATTGACAGAAAGTGTAATCGTGTCCTCGGAGCTCTTAAAATGAAATAAAATATTGTCATAAACCGGCTCAGAGCCCATGACAAAAAAGATGGGGGGACACACATGTATGCTTTAAATTAAGGAAATTTATTCAGCAACACACAACGTCAAATAAACTTACTAAGGTGGATCAGTAAAGGAGGAAAAATAAACTAACTGGTTTGGTTTATTTTGGTTATTTTATTTTTGTTTGAATAACTGACTTGCGTAATTTGCTAAGTATGACATGAGTCGTGGTAAACTGTGATTTTCTTTACAGAGTACCTGTTGGGTCTCCTCTCTAATGGGGGAACTCAGCAGACACATTACAGCCACACCAAAATACAGTTTTAGTGGGGTGATGGAGCAGGTTATTTCTGTTCAGCCCTCTGCAGAAAACCTTAAGAAGTTAAAAGCATAGAAGTTTTTTGTTTTTTTTTAAAGGCATCAAATGCACTGGAGGAGGCCAAAGAGCAGGCGTCCGTGCCCTCTGCCAACCCAGTGAGCTCATCCGTGCCATCATTGAGGACGGGGCAGTGATTTCCTGCCCAGTGTTGAAGCTAGTCACCAGCCAAATGGCAGGAAATGATGTCACCAGACTGCGGGTTGACTGTTTGGGAAATGTGCCCTTCCCTCTGAGTCCAGACTGTTTGTTTCAACTTTGTATCCCTTTGAAAAAATCTAATTACAACATGAAAAACGGTAACTGGAAATGAATTGAAACACAAATTGAGTCATTTACTTAGGATTTGTCAAAATTTAACAAACAACACAATTTAAAAATGGTAGAGTTGCTCCAAGTAGTTGATGTATTGAACGCTTCCATGAACATGGTTAAAGTGTCAATGAACTGTTATTTAAGGTCTAACAAAATTCCATCTAAACTTAACTTGCACTGTTGTGATCTTTGTGTGTATCTTGGTGGTGATGTAAGTTTTAAAAGCAACTTACTTGTAAACAATGGGTCACAGGTCAGCAAGTTTGTGCTTATAACTGTGTTAGCTCAGGACTGAGCCAGCTCTCACTCTAAAAGGGATTGTGTTAGGTTTTTTTTTATTTCTATTATTATTATTTTTTTTTATTATATCACTCACTGATCTTTTTAAACTGTCTCTGTACACACTCTACCAAACTCCAGACCAGTAAAAACCAAAATGGATACTAAAATAGGTAGTCCTATGGATCTATAGCATTGAAACTTGGTTATGTTTTAGGGGACATAACTTCTTCATTGGGTTTAGAAATGACCATGGATTTGGTTAAAACAGTCATGTTTGTTATGTCATTAGGTATATAATCTAAGTTTGTTTGTATTATTTACATAATTGTGTGCAAAATTGGGGAACATGGAGAATCATAGTTGGATGTGCTGAGGCAGTTCCTAAGCATCGAAACAGGAAGAGTTTGAAGTGAGAAAATATGGTTTATTTATACATTTATAAATATATTATTTATTCAAATATGTATCATTAGTAAAAACATCAGTAGAACATGCTGTATTCCACTACAATTATTTTCAAATCAGTGCGTCCTTTTATTTTACTTTCTAAGTGACAACAGTTTTGATGTTTGGATGATTTTTCTTACATGTCAACACACATATTTTATATTCTGCAGGTAGCTAACAAGTTACTGGGCTCGTTGTTGGATTGTTTTGAAAACACTGTCTGTGGTGGATTTTTAAAAGTTTCCCGCCTAGTAAATTGTGAAGCTGGTTAAAGGAATAAAAGAGATCTTAAGTATGCACATGCTTGTAACCAAAAACTTGCATTACATCCTCCGAAAACAATGATAAGCTATCAGTTACATATCCCAGACAAGAGCCAGTGTCAATACCAGCTGATTAAGAAAAAGAACAACAACAAGATTTGTTCTTACATTTTACTGTTAAAAAAGTAACCTCGTATTAAACTGACAATGAAAAAATAGGCATGTGTCAAAATGTATTATTACGTCATTAACACAAACTCAGACATTGTCTCAATGGAAATGATCCCATCCTGTACCAAGAGTGTAGCTTGGTGGATTTGGACTGCATCATTATATCATACACCTATTATTACCACTGCCTATACTGTACTCTATTGACAGGTAGCTCATTTACATTGAATTTAAGGATGACAGACCTCCCTGTCTCTCTCAGGGACCGTCTCCCCTCCTCCTTAATAGGCTTCTGGCAATATGCCGAAGCCCAAACTGGGAAAATGCAGTTATTAACTGATCTGCTCAATTAAACAAAGGAGAAAAACAGACATAATGTGAGCACAGGTGTTTGGTGTATTCATTACAGCTTTACACATGAGGAAGCAAGTCATCACATTCCCCACAGTGATCCTGCTCCCACTGCTGTGGAAGGTGGCAGTATATTGAGGCTTAACATAATCGCACATGCCAATTATGTTTATTAAGCTCTGTAAATAAATACACCATTAATGCCCAAACCATCAGGTGAGAACAGCCTAAGTGTTAATAGTTCTGACACACCATATAATACACCACATAAGTGTTTTCTGCTGATAAAGAAATTGCTTTTGCAGAGTTGTAAAGCTGGATAACTTTAGTGGAGAGGTGATTTACAGTAAAGTCCTCTGTGGAAAATGTTATTGTCTGTGGCTACAGAAGAGTAAAGAAAAAAGACTTGACCCAAAGAGAATAAAGTCTAAAGAGAATAATACAGGATTTTTCGCTAATAATATACGGTAAATGCATCCATTTGATACACACTTTTGAAGGGTGACATGGGGAAATGACTTAATTTATTTTCTAAGAAAGAAAATGTGACCATGTATATTCCACAGATGAGTATAAATCCTCCTTTTAGACCTTTTTATCATAATCTGAAATACAGTTACTTTACAGTAGCTTATAAATGCTGAAAATGCAAACAATCATTTAAACAGCCTATAAATATGTAAAGACCCATGCCTATTCTGAAGTGAATACAGTCATTTCAAACACTTCTTTTCAGTGATTCACAATGCAATCTGGATAGCTCTCTGGGAGCACAATCCCCCACTAATGGTGAACATCAACCCGCCACACATCATTGTTATTGCTTACATTTGATGTGAAATGGATTCCTCGACCTTGTGAATATACCCTTGTTATGGAAAAGTGTCTGTCTCTGTTACCTTCATAATGGTGACTGAAAAATGGGAGAAACTTTAAATTATACCATTATCCGAGGGACTTTTTAAAATACAAAAGGCCAGTTTCACCATAGAGACTGCCCTTGCTGCCTTACCTACATTTACCATGATGCAATTGGAGAGCCTTTCCCTGCCTGGTGAATGAATCTTTCAAACTCCACAATAACGTCTACAGTCTGTAATCCCAAAAAGAAGCTAGCCCTGATGACATCACTATGACATCAGGCTTATTTTGTCGGATTTAACAAAACCCCGCCCAAGTCACAGAAAGCATTAATTGTGTTGTATTTAAAGCTGTCAGATAGCTAGAGAGACCTATAGCATTTTTGTGGCCAAATAAACATGTTTATTTCCACTGTTAAGATTGATGGTTTTACATTGGGTTTTATGAGGATTCACTTGTGGAGCCAGCCTCAAGTGGGCAGTCAAGGAACTGCAGTTCTTGGCACTGGTATTACTGTTGTGATCAGTAAACTGACTGCTGTGTAAATAAGTGGTATGCCCCTTTGTCTCATAATAACATTGCTTGCATATAATTAACAGATCTAAATGAATGTATGAGAGAAAAGGCTTTGGATGCTCACCCACAGTTATAACTGGATCATGGCACCTCTGTTGATGCGCAGCTGGGAAGGCCACACTGCATATTTGTTGAGCTAAGTAGTGGTGGTGTCTTCCATGACACTTTAGCCGACCATTTCCTCTTCCTCTGCCGTGTCTACTCACGCAGACAGGCCACACTGAGTCCAGCCCTGTAAGAGAAGAACACTTCAGTGAATATGATTCAATGATGACAGATTGCGAGCGCTTCTCTCTTTGTGTTTTCACAGTGTGTACCTTCGTGTGCCCCCCTGACTTTCTCACTCACACCAGCATGAGACATCCGAGGACAGTCAGCCAGGTTTAAACATAGCAGATTGGACAAGCAAGAGTCTAAGAGTCAAATGCCTCACAGAGATTCTTGGCTACGGACACCTTTTGTGAGCAGTGTCGCTGTGTGACGTATATTCATTATTTAGCATCAAAGAGCACGGGCTGAATCTGCAGCTGAGGGAAAGTGTGTCAGTATCGAGTAATGAACTCGAATTTGGATGCACATCATTCACATTCACAGCAGGAATCGCTCCCCCTGTGCTTTACAATGCTGCATTTTTTGCTCATGTGTGAAATGGTTCAAACCGTAAACATTGATAAGTCATTTTACCTCATTGACTCCAATCTGAACTGAGCAGACAGTCAGTATTTATTTTTCTTTTTTTCTTACATGCCTAATGTGGAAAATGGAAGAGGGTTAGTCACAACTCCATTGCTTGCCAACAGTCTTGGGTGGGGGATGTTACAAAAATAAACTGGCATCATGTCTTATTCAAATACATCTGAGGGAGTACTGCTTCTATGGAGGCTTATGCTTCACTCAGCCAGTGATGTCTGCACGCTGCATCAGCTCCAAAACTGGATAGCTGAAGACTGTATTTTTTAGGAGCTTTGTAATAGAGAATCATATAAACTGCAAATATGTAGGTTTTGGGAATGAGCAGCAGGAGTCCCAGAATCATTTTTACTGAGACACACTGTATAAAAAGGAAAATTGCTTGTGACCCAGTAATGCAATAGAGGGTGTTAGTGCTTGATGGGCACAGAATTTCTAAACAATCTATTTTCAGATTGCCCTGACTCATTGTCCAATTCCTTAAACTGAGGGATCATGCATCTGAGTGTTGACGTCAGTTGTGCGGAAAAAAAGGAATAAAGGATGAATGAGAGAAATGGTCGTCCTGGGTTAGTGCCATTTCTGCAGGAGGCTATTTGCTTTCATGATAGCGATGAGCAAGTACTGTTGTGAAAAAGACAAAAAAATTCAACACTAGTAACGATAGAAAAGCTATGCAGTTGCTGCCAGGTACTGTCATGCATGCAAAGTTGCAACTACAGTGTTGTCGCTGTGATTTCTGTATAACACTCCCTCTTCTACACAATGCGATGGAGCTAAACACAGGCAAACACAGTATAATACAACAACCTGCCAAAATCTCAGACTCTCTAACAGGCCACTGCAGCATCTCAGTGCTAAACGTTTTTAAAAAGAAAATGTTTGGAAAATATGCCAATGTGGCAAGCACTGGCAGCTAAAGGGAGCTGGAACTCATATGGCTGTTATGCAAGCAGAATATAGAGAGAAATAAATGCTGGTTTTGTAAAATGATGAATGCATTCATTAAAAGTCTTGATTTATTATTTGGTGCAGACTTGTTTACACATTTTACTTGGGTTGGTCCCATACATAACATCACTTTTAAAGGCAGATTTAACTTTACATGAATACAATTCCATCTGGTCCACTTTTTATTAATAAAACACCTTGAAATTCTCTTTTATAGCAATATTATAGCTTATAACAGTCCAATTGGTTGAGGTTAGGCATCAACAGGATGCCAATACCTTTTGCAAGCATGCACTCCTGGCCAATCCTAGAGCGTAAAATGCCACATAAAGCCATAATTACGACAAAGCCCAAGGCACAAGTAAATATATGGAATATAACTACTAAGAAAACCCACTTCTGGAGAGTGGAATGAGTCATATCATAATATGACTTTCACCAGGGAGACTGGCATTTGAATCCCCAGTAAAACCAAAAGCTAATATTATAATTTTCAGTATGTAACCTAACTAGCTTACATGTGTAGTAAAGTCACTTTCAGCATCATGTTTTATGTTGCCCACATCATTACTTCTTATCGTTCAGTTATTATTTTATACCTAAATATCTTTTCCTAAGCTGTACCATGTAATTCTGTTTCCGAAGCTTGTTCATAGTATTGTTGAGTCAACCTAACCCAACAACAATCTGACAATGTTAACCATGTATAAAAAAAACTCTATAATGTCTTTATGCCTTGCTACCAGTAGGGGTTTTAATTTAGTAATTATTCCTGTGGGTCTTATGAGTGGGTACTAACAACTAGCATTAGCCAGCTAACTTTATTCAGTTCAAGAACTGTTGTTAAAATGTAGCTTATCAAAGCTGCAACGGGATGTCCATGGGTTTAGGTCCAGGTGCGAAGCAGCAGGGAGAGCAGAGCGTAGAAAGTCTATTTGGGGACACTGTAGAAAATGTGGTTGTTCGCAGACTGGAGGTCAAAGACCAGTCAGACAGTCGGTAGAGTGACGCTGGAGAGTTCTGCATACTGCAAGTGACAATCTGGCAAAGTGTCCAAGTCCAACTGAGGCTTATATAGCTGAGGAGTGATTGCTGAATGCAGGGCAGGTGATTACAGATCAGGCTCAGGTGTGTGATTGGCTGATGCAGGGCAGGTGTGTAGCTCTGCCTCATGAGATCAGACTCACCACAGGGTGGCGGTGACAGCAAGCACGGCTAGACACTCTTAGTCCGAACTAAGTGCAGAGCACGTTGTTAGTAAATGTGGATGATCGGTAAAAACAGTTACACATAAAACAATAATGCAGCTTAGATTTCTCAGAAACTGTCTTCCCATCAATGTGTTTGATGTGTTTAATCATACAAATGTAGAACTTTCTTTTCAACCCCTGCTCAAGAGGTGCTAAAACAGTTGTAGATACAGTACTGTAAAGCAACAATTAGCAAGGGCTCTGTACTAAACAAGCACTCAGCTGGCCCGTCTGTGTCTCTCTGGCATCTGAACTGTATGATGTGGCAAGAATAGAGACAGTGGATCCCACACCACAGACTGCAGCAGCCAATGGCAGACAATGAAGCTTGACAGCCTTTCACATCAGCACGAGTTAACCAGCTGTGAAGGGAACACCTGCCGCTGATTAATAAAGAATCACAGCAACGGTTCTTCGTGTGAAAATTGTTGTACTGATTGTTGAACTAACACCATTAGTCCCAAAAGGTGAGGGGCGACACAACATATTTCAGGATTTCGTGTGCCTCAGGTGCTGTGCGACATGGGGTTAGATCTTGGCCCATATGGTTTAATGTCCTCTAAATAACCTTACAGACAGCCTTCATGTAACTGAGTCGACTATTTTATTTTACAAAGACATTGGAAGACTTTTTTCACCCAATAAAGTATTCTAACAGCGTACAAAAAGGCAGCTCCTTCCTGTGGAGATTTTGAATCTTAAGTCCCCCCTCTCACTTATCAACTGCATTCTAACATCTTAACATTTTAGACCAATGTAGCGTCAGCTTTAAATAATAAAAACACATGGTACTGTACTATGCAGCACCTCTAAGCTATAACACAGGAATACAGATAGCCTCATTAAACTTTCTTTTGAATCTAGCTTTATTTGGTTTGGAAAGTATCTTGTATTCTTTAACGGTATATCTTCTGAGGATTCACCAGGCAGCAATTGAATAAAAAATGGCTCCAAGTGTTTTCTTTTGTAGGGCAGTAAGACCGATTTATTTCACTTCATATACAGTGAAGATGGATTTTTCTAGCATGTGCCATGTTTTTGGCTGGTTAAATTAAAGTGTTATAGTGGTAATGCTAATTATGATAATAAGTAATCATTTGTAATGTGCATCTTTACATGTTAACTCAAAATCCACCAAGTACAATAATGTTTTTTTCTTATGCCGTTGAACCAAATTTCATGATCTTCCTCAATGAATACACTGTTTTCATGGAATTAAATAGGTTCTTGAGTGTGTACCTTACTTTGATATTGAACTTTACCTCATTGTTCGATTATGATGGAATGACAACATAACTTTGCCTCAGTCTGTCTATCCCTACGACCTGAGAAGATGTTGCTCTATACAACCCATAGGAGCATTTATTGATTCTTGGCCCATACAGGTGATGGGAGATGAGCACTTAACTATTTGGTTTGGTTTAGGAAAATGTATAGGTTTGGGGTAAAATAACTTCATAAGGAAATGACATATGATGTGAAATGGGATCCAGTAATCAACACCTGAAATATGTTAAAATACATTATTGTTGTTAGGGCTTATAAAACACTTTTATAGGCACTGGCAAGTAAACTGATTATATATTCCTTACTCCCTCACGTTGACACATATATCAGAGGCATTGGATCAGCACTGGCAGGCTCAAGCTCTCCTTCTTTCTTCGCCTCTCTCCCTCACATTTGTAAAGTTGAGTCTTCAAAGACTAAGCGGGGGCATGTTTCCAAGTTTGTTATCGAGTCTGCCTCTGACTTCTGAGCTCCCTTGGCCCCGACCAGCTCCTATTTCCCGAGGACCCAGTAATAACATCATCTTTTCCTTGCTTGCTTTATGGCATCATTTTGATATACTCTCCATTTGGAAGGAGAGAGAGGCTCTCTGGAGATCGTGTGTCCTGGTATGTCCAATCGTTCGTTTATGAATTCACTGGTCTCCGACAAGCTTGGTTAAAACCCAGAACAGTTTCCAGGGATATCTGGGGAAGACAAGTTGCTGCAATAGATCATTATTGATGTTACTGTCACAACCCCCCAAAAAGCTTTGCCTAGAGGTGCCATTAAAAGTGAATATGAATCTATGGGCATTGATTCAAACAGGCTTAATTGCTTTTGATGTACAAGAAGCCAGGAGCAGATTTCCAGGCCCAGAATCATCATAAAATCATCACAAAGTTTAATAAACGTACAGGTGTTTGGCTTGGTTACTCAAGTGGCACATTTTTATATAAACTGACAGTTTACAGTGTTACACAGTTAAATACATCATAGCAGTGCTACAAGTGGCTCATTACTCACCACTACGCATACATTTTAATGTCTGCTGTACCGGGGCTTTTTCGCACAAACATCACAATACTTGGCAATATGTAGCACTATACATAGTATCTGTAAAGCTAATGTATGTAATGTGGTCTTTTCTATAAATGAATTGAAGTGCAAATTCTCACGGCGACAGTGCAGCGGTATGTAATTTATTCATTCATTCAAAAAAGCTCCAATTAAGCATGGTGCTGCCCGTCACATAAACAATTGAGGTGCTCAACCCTGAAGAGACAGCGCCCCTACAAGACACTACATTTGCCAAATACCTCTAAGATAATAGAATAACTCACAACACTGAGCAGTGCAAGCATGTGGAGCTGAGTAACAGAATACATGTCAATAACACAGTAAGGTGAATTATGTCCAAAGTGTCCACTACATACATCCCCCCTGTATTCACCATAACAGAGAAACCGTACAGTCAAAGTCAGGAAGGAGGTGTCCGAATGATCCGGCCCCAACGACTTCTCTGCACCGGAGCATGGATTGAGACACCCATGGGTGGCATCTCTGAGGCATTGCAATGGGAGAGAGGGGAGTGTGTTTGTTGTTTGCTTAATTGTAAAACATAACTGAAGGCTAGAAATTACAATTAGCTTTTTTGCATTACTGTATTTTTGCTGTGATTGGTTGCCAGTGGCAGACATTAGGGGGGGGCTCTTCCTGCGCAGACAGAAAAACTGTCAAATATAATGGATGAAAAAACAATGAGAGACTGTTTTTTTGTGTGTGTTTTGAAGAGCTGGGTGTACCAAGCAGTTTAAATCTTCTCTTTCTTTTTCTCACCAATTAATTAATTTAATGAAATACTGTACAAAGATAATCTGAAATTTTGAGCGAGGTTGGTGAGGATTTATTGGTATTAAAGAGCCATAAAACTATGAAAGACGATGTGACAGAAACAAGAATGCATCGGGGGGAAGAATTTCCAAGTACATCTTTTTCTGTCTGCCATGTTTGTGCTTGCTATGCAATGCTACTATTCATATTCTAGGTTTGGGTTCATGGAAAGGTCGCCCTCACACTAGTTTTGTGTTACTTGTCTCATCAATCCAATTCACACTTGCTGTGAAGCGAGACTCTTCAAAATTTGATCCTCTCCTTATGAAACAACTGCCTGCTTTGAGTCAAGCTAATAATAGCAATGCAAGGAAGGCAGCTACTGTATGAATACTTTGGTTGGCTGGGAGGGGAAAACATCTATGTTGTTTGTGATCTTGTCATATTCTCAAGTTTACCCTAAACCATGCTAACAGTTATTTCATACTAGCTGAACTGACAATGGTTCTAATTTATGCAGTAATTAGTATTCAAAGAGTGTCTGAGGAGTGATTAACAGATGTAAACCATTAGAGAACGTATCAACCTTTAATCTGCCAGATTTTCACTATTTGCAGAGCAAAAGACCAGCAGCTATCCCAATCACTGTAAATGCTGTTTGATAAAAAAAAATTAGCCAGAGTGCGGCTGTAAGTGCTGTTATGCATGCTTGATTTAGATGATGAGGATGGCTGTTTCATTTTCAGGAAAACTTGAATAACCCATTAGCTGTGAGCATTGGCCCTGATTGATGGCTGCAGTCCATGCCTGGATCAGGCTGCCTCAGCAATGATGAAAGATTTAAGAGCACCAACCTTCAGGCAGGTTCTTCTCTGCTGATAACCGTGGGGGATAGCCCAGCGCAGTCTGCCCTTAACTTATCCTGACTAATTTATAGTCCGGCTCACCCAGGGCGCATTTCCAATGCTGGACCTGGGAGCGCGATGTGGCCTCTCACAGCTGGCTGAGCAGACTGAAGGGGCTCCGCTAGGATTGCAGAGGCTGCCACTGAGACCTGGACCTGCCATGTCAGGTCAGTGCAGCTCAGCTGTGATCAGAATGGAGTCAAGGGAGATGTCATCTTGGGGAGACCACAGGGAGAGGTGGAAAATAGCCAATCTCATAGTTTTCCTGATTTTGACTACTAGAGGCTGTAGCTGATT
>JAOWBC010001387.1:5874136-5888217 GCA_028566105.1 Hypoplectrus providencianus | reverse complement strand
CACACACAAGCACACACTGGTAAAACAGATAAACCCACAGCAATATACACTACAGTGCACGTAGAGGCTCACTTGCCCGAGGCAAGAAAGGCAAGAGAAGCACATGCTTATTTCTGCAGAATCCACTATACTGTAGTAAGTGATTTTATGTGTATTATTGCAGACCTTTGCTGCATTCCCTTGCAGAACCTCCCCCAACATACAGCAAACCCATCACTGATAATCTGCTCTCATGTGGTGCTTTCACTCTGCGTGTGAGAGCAGTGTTCTTCTCTTAAGGTATGTATGACTGCTCTTGAGAAATAATATCTGCAAGTGGAAAGTGCCCTGCTGAAAAAAATAACAAAGCCTGTCCTCTGCTGAATCTTTCATAATGCCAGAGATAATGACAGACCTGGTGGCCTTTTTTCATTCTGAAGACATCTGTCATTTACGTGAAAATTGCCAGGTTTGTCATGAAAGAGAATTCATCGTGCCTTTGAGTATGGCTCTATGATTAATTCAGGGACGTCAGTTGCTGAGTAAATGCTTCTTTATTCTCGTGTAAGTGGTCAATATTAATAATGCACACACGGGTCTAAGTTCAGCATCCGTCTTGGCAAAGTTCAACATGGGAGGTTTCACCAGCTGCGCACGCTTGTCACCACATTCTTACTCTTTCTTTCTTTGACTCTTTTCCGCTGCAGGCTTTGCCACCGCGTCCTTTTCTCTCTCTTTCCGCCCCTGGCTCTGAAAGGCGCCGTATGGCTCAGACGGCCATTCTGATAGAAAGATGTGGCCCATCAGCAGTAATTGGAGGAGCTGTGGTGGTTGGGTTTCTCTAGGAGGCAGCGGCGTGATCGATCCCATGGATGGTGGAGGTGGGCAGGCAGGCTGACAGCGCTGCATCCCCCACAGCTCCTGACAGCTCAATGAAGGCCAAGCCGCAGAGCACAGGATGTCCTTTTACAAGAACAATCATCAGGCATGCAGGTCGCCCTCGAGCCCCCAGAACTCACAGCCATCCAGTTAAATCATAATTACCCATTTAGTCGATTATCAGCTCGGAAGAAGCATGTTGAATTCAATGTTAGCCTCTCATTACACTCACATTAAAGAATAAAGGAAATGTCAGAGGACTAATAGCGTTGATGTGATGTAATTATCTCCAAGGTGATTTATTTGAAAGATTTTCCAGCGATAATCTCCCGACGCCCCTCATACATTCTGTGAGGTATACAACTTAATTGCACACTGTGTAGGGTGACACAGTGAAACAGCACAAGATGCAGATGATGGATGCAGCTGAGACTTCACCCGAGCACATTTGCATTCGCAGGTTGGTGTCAATAACACGGCGCTGCGTTCTCTTATTGCAGATTTGGAGAGCAGTCTTTGTTTGTCCTTCCTGTTTATGTTTTTTTTTTTTTTTTTTCACTCAAGAATAAAACTGTGCTGTGCTGAGCTCAGCCTGACCATCGGTTGCCATGGTGACGCACGGCAGCTGGGACTGATGGCGTGTTAGAAAAGCTTAGCACAGGTTGACTCAAAATAAGTATATTTACCTTGAACTGCTGTCTTTATCTGGACCGCTGTAAGACCTTGTGTTACCTACTGTGTCACGAGAAACCTGCTGAACCTGCTAGTCACTACAAAAATACCAAAATATAAAAAGAACAGCTTCGATGGCTTTAAAGCATCATCTTTTTTCAACTGCATTCTATCAACTCTGTCGAATAGATGAGGACATGTCCTACATAAAACTGGCCATGATGGTGTGCGTCCTACATATTTCTTGTATCATGTCCTCAAATCTAACTCCCAATAAAGTCAGCACAGATTCCAGCACTGCACCAGTCCAAGAAGATAGTTGCTCTCATACAAAAATATAGTTCCACTGGCTTTCAAGACTTGGCACAGGGCTTCACCATTATTGTAGCTGCATCGATTCATGTGGCGCTCACGACTCCAGAGATCCAGAGCTATTCAACCTGCGCAGCTAGGGCCACATACTGACTGAACTGACCAAACTGCAACCATTCCCCCACTGTAAAATAATGTAAGACAGTTTCTATAATGTTTACATTTTCAGGATTTGTCATCAATTGCGTCTTACTTCTTTCTTCTATTGCAATAGACCTAAAATGGTCCAAATGCTGTGTAAGGGCCTTTTCTACAATGCCAGTAGTAGCTTCATAGTTCAAGATTATTTTCAGTGTCCCACTGTGGTAGAATAGATTTACATTTAATATAAAAACTTCAATAACACAGCCACACAATAAATTACAGTGTTAGAACAAAGACAATTACAGGAAATGCAAAGAGCTTTTGAAGATATCATGATGTGAAATACAATTTTGTGCAAAAATAATATTTATTTATCAATTTCTGATCAACCTACAACTGGTCAACATCCTAACTTATTCTCTAAATATTCAGCCCTGAATAAGCCCACCATGGGATAGCTGGCCAAACATTTTCAGGATTTGTCTGTCATTATCAGTGTAAATATGTTTTTTTCTGTACATCTATGAATCACACATATTCTGGCTGCAAACGCATTAAAATAATTTAAAAAATGACAACACTAGCATTTGATCAGCACCACTGGCTGCTTAATTTTATGATATTGTCTAAGAACTTAATAACTTGTTTAAATGATTTTTTTTCCCTTTAGTGCAACCATCACCCTCCAGGAGTTTGGCAAATACTTTTTGAAGAGCCTCCCCTTAACACTACCTGCTGATCCCCCTCAGGGAGAACTTCTGACAGAGACGGAGGACAGGAGAAGGTTGTGGCTTTACAGGCAATCCCCCTATAATATTACCTCTCTCCCCCCTGCCACACATACACAAACACACACAGACACACACAGACACACACATGCCCCACCGCCCGTACCATTTCTGGAATACACTGATCCCTGTGAAGAATTTCCAGCCTCAGCCAGAGCTGCAGAGCTGTACAGGAATAACACGAGCAGCCTGAAGGTGCTGCTGGGTGAAACAGCCATAATCTCAGATGGTCTCTGGGGTATAAATAGATAACAGCTCCCGGTTGTGTCCTTTTGGAACCCAGCCCCATTCTGGAATATTGTTTCCAGTAATAACAAGAGCTCCTTTTTTAAAAAAAATTCATATTTATTGCTTTTAATGAGGAGAAAACCTTTAGACCACCTGGCTGTGTACCTTCCCTGCATCCCTATAGTGCCTTTACCCTTGGCTGATATGACAGGCCAGTGTTGATGTTTCAAGTACCATTACATAAATAGCGCCCTCACTTCCAAAGTGAAGAAGCAGACGCAACCTTTCTCTAGATGCCTTTCATCTTCACAGCTGTCGCTCAAGCTACCGGGTCATTTTCAGCTTCTGCGGGAGTTCAATTGATCCCAGGGAGATAGTCAAGGTGGGGTGGGGGGGGTCATTTGTACTCTTGGCAGTGTAGGTAACTGCTGTTATTTGCACTTGGCAGCTTCGCCTCTCATGTCTGGTTCGAAGCATTACACCGACAGAATGGTAAGAGCTGCCACCAGACACTTTAGGAAACTTTGGAGGTGATGACACGCTCCAGGCTTGCAGTTTAGTCGCTGTTCCTGTGATGAATGTTTATGAGCTGCTATACCCGCTACTGTGGTTTGGTCGCTGAAGAAAGACAACAAGCCAGCGCTGCTTGAAATATTTATCCCTTCCTGGCGCCTGGTGTGTGATTTTCACAGGATCATACTCTATGTAATTATTGTTCACAACACCTCTGCTGACCTCAGCACCTTAGTGAGCATCATAAGGATTGTAACTGCACGCCTGCAGGTCACTTTTAGCAGCGGTGAAAGAATGGCTGTTTATGATGCATTTAAACAGAAAGCAGGCAGTAGGAATATACCACTCCTTCTCCACACTCTTCACTCAAGCTAACACTTATGTGAGATATGGTATCTAATTTAAAAATAGCTTGATCTACGACTAAAACAAGACATAGGGTATGCAGCCATGCTTCAAAGGCAAAGTGATGCTTTCAGCTAAATGCTAACATCAGCATGCCACCATGCTCACAGTGACAATTAGGTAAGTCCCAATCTGAGTCCTTTAATAACAGGTGTCTGTCACTACATACTCTAATCTGATACAATTATCTACTATATTATATACTGTATTTAACTTAATAATACAGCTGTGAAGCCAACGTTCATGCTACAACTTAAAAATTACTTGAGGAAAACTAATTTCCTACAATTTGGTCATATATCAAAGTATTGAAAGTAGCTATATTTTCCCCCTACAGTGGAGCAAGTTGCAAAATACTGTGGATCATTTCATGCTCTTGAATATGGCAATACATCTAATACTTGTCAGGAAACGCTGAACTCTACTATGAAGCACACATGTCAACCTTGTGATGATGCAGCAGGGAAAGTCAGTAAGTGTCATTCTCTGGTGATCATGGATGTCTGAATGCAATTTAATCAGAATCAGAATAGGGCTCCGGGCGACACGTGAATCATTGAGTTTACGCCACCATGTTGGCAGGAAGAGCATGAGCAAAAATGAACGTGGCTGCATCGAGTTAAAGCTGCCACTGGTGTACTTTAATGCCAAGACAGTGAAAGCAATATTGCAAAATACAATGGAATTAAACATTCCAGGTACTTAAAATTCCCACAGGGGATTTCCATGAGGATTAAAATAGCCGGAGCTGTCACAATCAACACCAAGATATATTTTGTAACATTATCTTTAATTAAACAAGAGTAAATGAACCAGGAATCATGATCCCTCTGAAAACTGACAGCTGACCTAGAGTCATTTGCTTAACAACACTCCCTTGTTCCCGCCAACATGGCAGCATTTTGATTTTAACTGTTGAATATGGGGTTGTGTGACAACAGCTATCACAGCTCTGTAGAGCCATGTCATTATTTAGTGTGGCTGAAAACCCCTTTGAGAAATGTTAATGCCAAAACTGTAAAGTTAATGACCTTTCCCTTGTAATTTCTTTCAATGGATGCGTTCAGCCTATATTCTGTACATTTAATGAGGTGCAGAAAAGAACATTTGAAGCTATAAAGTAAGTTGGCTACTGTTGGGACAGTTAAGTGTGTTACTGCACAGTAATGGATGCCTCCGCTTTAAAGCTGATGTCTAAAACATATATCATATTGCCTTCATGTTTCCCTCTCAAGCTGCACACTGGCAGTCTGAACACGAATGCCTGTGCACTCAAGCAAACAATAAGAAAATCCCCCTAACATGCTCTAACAATGGAATCCTGTGCCAGCTGCAATTATAAGTTGCTCCCTCAGGTACTGTCCTTGACACCCTAAAAAGGTAATATACCTTCTGCCGTAGAACACAATCACATGGTTCATACTCCCAGTCTGCATAATTACAGGGGCTTGGGGAAATTGAAGGGCTCCGCTACTCGTAAAACAGGGGGCTTAAGTAATCTTAGTGAGAGGGGAGGCATTAAGAAGAACATGGATGTCCTTCTTGGATCACTGCTACTGCATAGCTTGGACAATCTGCCATGTTTGGATAAAGATGCGGTTAACAGTTCCCTCACGGCATCGCCTGACAGGCAGCGGTGTGAGCAGCATGCCGACTCCTACACCAGGTTTAAATATAACAGGAGTCTTTATGTAATTCTCAGCTGCAATTACATACAAAGAGTAAAGTTTTAGATTTTATAAGAACTATCTATCTATCTATCTATCTATCTATCTATCTATCTATCTATAATTATAAAGTTGGAGTTTGGTCACAGAATGGGCACTTGTGACAGAAACTGCATGAGCCGACGTCGTATTTCTCACGGGATGAATCCCTGCTGACAGCTCTGATCAGAAGAGAGACAAATGACGAGGCCTCCGCCCCCATTCGCCGTCAGCAGGCCTGACAGAGCACTGTCTGGTTCACTCAGTGCTCTTTCAGGCACTACTTCACATTCGATCAGGGGATTTTGACCTCTGCGATTTCTATTACATGATGCTTCCTCCATAGTCACAACACTGCAGTGCTATGGCTGGTAACTGGGGGGGAAAAAAAGAAGCTGCTGAGAGTTACGGACGCGTTTCATCTGGATTTGATACAATAGTCTGGCCACTCGTTTTCTATCCATTGAGCGAGCAGCAGGGGTACATACTGTGCGCAAAGGCTGTGGTGGAATCTATACTGACAGATCTTGGAGGCACAGCATGGATCCATTTATCTACCAGCTGATACAACAGGATTTGTGTACTTATTGAACTCCAAAACTTTTTTAAAATGCAAAGTCTAGCAAATCTTTCAGCTCCCTTCCGTGTCTTTTCTTTTCAAGTCTTGTCTTCTACAAACTTCTAAAATGCTCATATAATTCTTAATGAGGCATCCCCTCTACAGTATGTCATCTTTGAACAAATCATAAAAAACTGGTGACTGTTAAAAGACTCCTAATTGATTTGAAACCCTCCTATGTCTGCGAGTCCAGACCTTAGCTCTTGGCTTTAACGTAAAGGTTTTTGTCAGATGGGAGATCTCTGGAGCGCCGGCCATTACAGCCAGGCTCAAAGCAATCAGACCCAGGAGACACACCATCATTTGGGTCTAAAGACGCCTTTCCTCTGCCAGTTTCCCGAAGACCCTGCATGGGAAAATGACTCTGTATCGGTTTCTTTGTTCCTTCCACTTAATTGCTGCAGAGCTGCAATATGTCAGTTGGTCCGCAGGAAGAAAAAGCTTCCATCTCACTTGCGGGATGAGTTTTCTCGCCATTAAGAAGATCCTTACTCTAATTGTAAGTATTTTGTGAGGCAGCCGCTCTAATGAAGGGAGGGGAATGCCGATAAAGCAGATCACATTACAAACCTCAGAGGTAGAAGTGTGGTCTAATTGCTGACTGGGATAGAATGAATAAAAAAAACAGAGCTTGCTGGATGTATTTCAGACATATAGAATCCATTTGCAGACTGTCGATCTCAGGAAAGATAAATCCTCTGATCTGCATATTTCACTGGATAGATTAATGACAGGAAAGATTTCAATTTTGATTATCTTGCTCAATCTAATTACCTGCCAACTGTGCACTTCACATGCATTTTCCACCTTGATCTAAATATCTTTCCTGATTAACCTTTCTATGAGGCCCATGTCTATTATGCGTTAGAAACCTATGAGACATTATTATTTCATTATAGCACTGCCAAATTATAGTTCTAAGCAAATATTCATAATGCAGTGCATTAGAAGTCATTAGAAAGTATTTGATAATACTTATAAGCTCAACTGTCACAACACTGTCACTGCTGAGGACATGAAGACTTACAATGTGTTTGAAAGGGGTGCAATGTATTTCATTGCAACAGTGATTATTATGCATTAATAATTGCTGTAAAAACACATTGCTGTAAAGTAAAGTCAGTGAGTGACCAGCACTTATAAAAGTGATATGAAATGAAGTTTGCTGATAGTTGACCTTGTAAGTTATAACAGGTGCTTTATAATTATAATTGAAATCAATACAAAAGGTGTACAAAGGCATTTTTTTTAGTTACATGGCATATTGCATGTGTATATATTGTACATGGATATACACATGCCACATGCATTTGGAAGTGTGCTGTGTTAACACAGGTATGAACAGGTACATCTTCAGTGGTTAAGTGTTGTAGGAGTAACCTCTATTTGGGAACTGACCTGTCACACCAAGACTGCATGCTCACTGAGGCTCCCTGTGGACACTCAACCATGCGTAACACTCGCTCAAGGCAAAAGTGAAAGAAAGCGGCTTTATGAAGTGACTGATAGAATGTACCGCAGCAGCGGGTATGAGACCTAGAATTCTCCACAGTGTTACCACAGAAAAACTGGCCTCAGTGTGAGTGACTGACATTGAATTGGAGGGCATGGAGGTCTAAAGCTTACTCTTTTATCTGATCTCAGAGGGGCATCTGTGGTGTACTGCCTGCATTTCCGATATTATTGTGCCTGCAGCACACAGCTGTAACATTTATCAGCAGGTAAGGAGTGCACTGTCAGTGCTGCCTCTCCTCTTATTACACACGCGCTTTAGCAGAGGCAAATGCACTTTACATTTCTTGCAACAGAAGGGCTGTTCTATCCAATTCACACTTCCAAGGGTTTGAGAAAATGTTTTACTTTGAGTATCTGCATTGAATATTTCGAAAACAACAGACAGGCTGCTGTAGAGGGAGAGTGTAGCTTTTCGTTTTTATTTCAAACTTGTCTCCGCAAAGTGTCTCCAGACAGAAGCGAAGTTTAAATTAGAGGCAACTGGAAAGCATACAATTTTTTGTTGAAGATGCAAGAAAACAGGAGTAAAATGAGCGTGTCTGCAGGATAATAAGCCAAACTACTAGAGCTTTAGGGAAGTTTGAAAACCCTCTGTATCTGAGCTGTTGCACACACAAACAGGAGTACTCAATACAGCCCAAAGCACCAGGGCATGTTAGCTTACTGCAGCTAATTTACAGTCTCACTCATTGACTGCCAAACCAAGATCACAATATGGACATACACCCATTTCCATCTCTTATATAAGAGGGACAGGGGATCTTTATGGGGAGATAGCTAGTCCACAGTAGAAAACTGTGAAAGCAATACATCGTCTGAATGCCCGAGATCTGTGTTTGTAAAGTATAAGGAGATTGTGATGATCTGAGAAGCCATTAAATACAGCAAAGCCTTAAGTTTAGAAGTTGAAAAAAGTTTCCTCACAACTAAATTGTCACTAAAGGGACTAACATCATCAATTTTGACTAGAATTGGACTCATTGAATCCACAACAGTTTCAGCTTTTCAGTGACACCAATTTTATGCAAATCACGACTGCTTTGGCTAAGGGTGTCCAAACTACGGCCCGGGGACCCACTATCATTTTTAACTGGCTCTTGTCAAAATCCAAAATATAATTGTTTATGTGTCACACATAATATTTGTGCTTCCCTGTTTCTGTTCTAATATGACTAGTTAAAGATTCTATGTTTCTGGAATGGCCATCAGTAATTAATTATATGTATATATTTATAATACCCACTGAACCCACTTTCATTTAGATATCCTGGGGTCAGTGGCTAGGTAACCCCTTTTAAAAAGGCTCACCAGATTTTTTCTCTGGAGTGTTATTTAGCCCCTTACTGGCAAGCTAGCATGACATGGCAGGCACGAATGGACAGCTAGTTTAAAATAATATTATTAACATCATTTTTGCTTAATTCATAACAGAGCTGCATAGAGTGCTTTCACACTGTTTGGTTGGCTTGAACTGATCTGGTGCGTTTTAGCAGATAATCAGCTCTTGTCTGGTGGGCAAAAGAACCAAATTTGGTTGCACCTACTTTGTGCATTTTTGGGTTGTTTTGCATGTATGGTTTTGGTAATTTTGTGTCTATTTTTAGTCAATTTGTGTCTTTTTGCGGTAAATGTGTGTCTTTTCTTGTTAATTTACAAATAAACGGGTGTCTCAGTTCGCTTCCAAGGACAGCAGGCTTTGATTTGATGAACAGAATACAGTCTGAACCAAAAGAAGAAAGAAAACCAAAACAGTGCATTCCTGGTTGAATTTTGGTGGAAATTTCAGAATCGACATCAGGCACAGTAGTAGCAAGCTTGACAAATGTCTCAGCACTGAATCAATTTTTAAGTCATGTTGAAAGTGGACCGTGAGTTTTTGCAATGTAAAAATCTTTCAAAATCATAAACAACACTGTAGTGAGTCCTCAGTATATTAAGAATGTGTAGCGTCTCATGTACACTCCGAGGGGAATCATCATCATAACTGCTGGTTTCAGTTTACTGAGTAACTAAAGTGCATCATAGTGGTCCAAGAGATTGTATAATATAAATGAGGTGCAATGCTAATGATACTGCAGTTTCCTAATAATCTATTTAAACAAAAGCCAAGAAATAAATCCAATTAAACTGAACAAATTTCTCAAACCTAATAGAGTTCTATATGAAGCTGCAGTGCTTTGAGCACCAAGCACAAAGTGCAATTAAACAGCCCCTCCTTGGTAAACAAAGCTAAACTTGCATCGAAGGCAATATATCCACTGTGATTATTTACCACCCTGAGCACTCAGCAAAAATCAATAACATGTGCAAACATCAAACTAAACAAGATTTTCAAATCAGTCTTCATAAAACAAATGCAGAGGGTAAAAAAAAAAACAAAAAACAATCCTCCAAACTGCACAGAGCCACTGGTGATAAGAATTATCCTGGGAAGTTTAAGACTTTTATGGATTTCTTTGCATTTGGGACATGGAGGGTTTAGCTGTGAAATGAAAGTCAGAGTCAGTTCATAATTAAGCCGACACAAAGTGTGTGCTCGGGTGTGTCCTTGTATGTGTGTGTAAGACAGAGCGTGTGCATGCACAGTCCCTCTCTCTGGTCCTGAATGCAGAAACTCACCAGTTTTTCCCTCAATATAAAACCTGCATTAATCAACGGTTTTAATACTGATGTTGAATAAAATGGCCGTGAAGCATAAAAGAGGTGCTCATACCCCTAAAATGACCAAAAATAATACGCCAGCGGGTCTGTGGAGGTACTTAGTGTCTTTTCTGTGATGATTTAAGTTTCAAACTCCTCACACAGCTGAGGTCTCCTAACACATGTTGGATTGGCTTCCTTTAAAACATCTGAGCATGTGACAAGGTGTGATACATTTTCTCTGACTATCTTCTAGACACAATTAACAGCTAGCTGGTGAAAGCAGTCGTGTCAGCGGGTGTTGAAGAAAATAACACAGCTCAAATTAAAGTGGATAATGGAGTTATATTCCTGAGGCAACCAATGGTTAAATAATACAATTTATGTGTCTGCTGAAAATGAAAAAAGGCCATTTTTGCTTAAATTTTAGCCATGACACCTTCTAAGATGGCAATGTGGTGTTGGTTATGTACCGTCTAGCTTGTTATGGTGATTTTTTATCCCCTACTGGACAAATTGTGCTGCATATTAATGAAGTTTTAAAATCCACTTAATACATGAACATAAAGCTCACTGAATAAAATAAAAGAATGAGGTGAGCTGTTACGGATCAGAATGGAGAAGCAGATTGCAACAACTGAAACTCTTATGACTGAACCATCTTCAACACACACAAGGCTCCTTTAAGAAACCTTCAATTGCATTAAATATTTCACAGGAGCACAAGTACAAAATATGACGATGATGAGAATCCGTACTGTTGCTGAATAATAACAATGAGGAAGATGAATAAAATGTCTCTCCCCCTCACCATCAATCACAGCCAAGGTGCCCTTCAACAAAATATGTAACCCAAAGTGAGGAAGTGTGTGTTCCTCCAGTATAATCCAAACAGTGACGGAGCAGCATGATTCAGACTATGTAGCTTTCAGTAAACAGAGCAGACTCTCTCTGACAGCAACATGGAGTCTCTTGTCTCTTTAAGCCTGTCCCCACATAAAGGACAGTGGAAATGAACATCGTACAATTCAGTCTTCATGGTCTCATTCTACCCGTGTCGACCCGTAATGTGCCGGAAACAACTCAGCAGATTGGAGCACCAAGGCAGTGTTGCGGTAACACAGAGCGTAACGCCTTGGCTGCTCCGCTTCTGTTTCACAATATAATGTACACTGTGGCGGTAAAGAGAGCAATAAAGCCCCTTTACCCCCAACTTATTTATGGGGTCTGTGAAGCCGGAACATAAATGTTGAGAATAGACTGTTTTACTGGGTTTAGCAGCTTAGCAATACAGTAAGCTGTCTTCTGAGGATATAAAAAAAAAATATCTGTACAGTAAATGATTATTTTTGAATTACAGTTTTAAAGTTTAAGTCTGTAACTGTTCACTTCACGGCTGAATGGGTGAATTAGGATGTTTAGAAAAGCAGTCATTTTTAAAGGGACTTTTCAGGGCTTTGAATGGAACGTGCATTATTCCTGATTCTCAGCCGAGCCGTTCAAGTTAATGCGTCTTTTCTCCCCTTCCGACCAGCGCTCTCTCCTCCCATTTCAGCAGACTTCTAACAATATGCATTGAAGCCTCCAGTTGATACGGAGCTTCAAATAGAATCACTTCTCCCTGCTGCCTGCCGCCTCCTCGCGCTTCCAAATGCAAAATGTGATTTACGTCGACCCAAGTCTCCACAGCCTCCTTCAGCCGCATCTGTGTCATTCTCCCCGGCACACTTTTAAGTACCAATTTGGGGTCTTATTGAACCCGGCTTAAAGTGCAAAGAGCAATTCGTCATGCAATTCATAGCTCAAGACAAAAAAAAAAAGTCATAGCCATTTCATGAACTCTGGGTATAATAAGTGGCTAAGGGAGAACATATGGATCACACATAAGTGTTCTCTGTCCTTTCTGACCAAGCTGGGATTTCTTCTAAAGCTCCTACCCTTTTCACCCCCCAGCAGGGGCTTCGGTCCTCATTTGTCACCTGTGCCACCAGGCCCGAAGAGGGCTGTCTGGTTTTGATGAATGGAGAGAGGGCTTCTGTCCTCACTCTGCTATCCATCAGTTTCTGAGAACATACGGCATTAGGGACAAACAGCTATGCTGGGATTCTAGTTCAAGATAGGTGTGACATGGTTCTTGCTTGGTTGGGTTCTGGTTTGAGGAGGGCGTGTGTTGTTAAATGATTCAACTTCATGACATGTTTTGTGTTTCTCTACACATCTACATTCTGTACAATGCTCAGAGCAGGCTGTGCCCATCCACTGTTCAACCGTGAAAATCAATACATGATAATTCATACAGTCACCGGCCACTTTATTACGTGTTCAACCGCTCATTTATGCAAATATTTAATTGGCTGCAACTGAGTGCATTTAGGCATGTAGACACGGTGAAGACGACCTGTTGAAGGCCAAACTGAGCATCACAGTGAGGAAGAAAGGGGATTGATGTGACTTTGAAGGTGTAATAGTTGTTCGTTTGAGCATTTCACAAACTGATGATCTTCTGGGATTTTCACACAGCCATCTCTAGGGTTTACAGAGAATGGTTGGTAAAAGAGAAAATATCCAGTGAGCCAAAATGCCTTGTTGATGCCAGAGGGGAGAGCAAAGTTACTCAAAGACCCCACCCGGTGCCACTTTATTAGATAAATATTGCAAGCAATTAAGTGGTTGGTTATTTCTTTTGTATTAGGTTTAATTATGAGGGGAAAGATGAAAGCCATGCAGCTTAGTATAAAGAGAGGGAAGGTCCAAAAAAGAAAGGGGTTCGGGTGTCACGGGGAGGTCTATGGGTTTAGGTCCAGGTGCGTAGCAGCAGGGACCTAAGACCAGGGGGCAGGCTTAGCAGCGACGTCAGAGATTGAAGGCATTTCGGACCAGGAGCAACAGACAGGCGGAAAAACAGAGAGACAGGCAGGGGGTCAAATACTGGGAGACAGTCTGTAGGGTAACGCTGGCTAGTTCTGCATTCTGCAAGTGACAATCTGGCCAAGTGTCCAAGTCAAACTGAGGCTTATATAGCTGAGGAGTGATTACAGATGTAGGGCAGGTGTGTGATTGTGGAGTGGGTTCAGGTGTGTGATTGCTAGAAGGCGGAGCCTGTGAGTGGCTCTACCTCAGGAGAACAGAGTCACCACACGCTGGCGGTTGTGACACTGGGTGGTAAGGCGAGTTAACAAATAAAGGACTTTTACCAAAGAGATTCGTCTTTGTGTCCTGGCAGACCTAGCGTAATTTTTACAATAGCTTTCAACATAACTGGGTCAATGACAAGTGTCATAGTTGCACTGAAAAATTATTTCAGTGCAGTTTTTGTTTACAAAGCCAGAGAGCCAGTTTTACCTATCATTCTGATTTTGTGGTTTTATTTAAGTTCATGTTTATTTTTATTTTTTTTTGTTCTTAATAAATATGAAATTTCTGAATAGTCCTACAAAACATAAAGCTTTTTGGAAGGTTGTACATTGTGATGCCATTATATTGTCATTATAAGAATGGTCTTGAAAATAAAATAATATTTTAGTTAGTTTAGTGCAATAGTTTATTGCACTATGTATCAGTCTGTATAAATAATGTGTTTGAAACTGTAACTGCAATGCATAGCTTAAAGCAGAAAACCATTCATTATAAGATATAATACTGTTGTATGATAATACTTTCACAGTGTTCTCACATGCTGCT
>JAOWBC010001387.1:5857030-5874036 GCA_028566105.1 Hypoplectrus providencianus | reverse complement strand
TATTAGGTTTAATTATGAGGGGAAAGATGAAAGCCATGCAGCTTAGTATAAAGAGAGGGAAGGTCCAAAAAAGAAAGTGGTTCGGGTGTCACGGGGAGGTCTATGGGTTTAGGTCCAGATGCGTAGCAACAGGGACAGCAGAGCTTAGAATGTCCGCTTGGGGACGCAGTAGATGATCTGGTCATTAGCAGACTGATGGACAAAGACCAGGGGGCAGGCTTAGCAGCGGCTTTGAAGGCAGAGATTGAAGGCATTTCGGACCAGGAGCAACAGACAGGCGGAAAAACCGAGAGACAGGCAGGGGGCAAATACTGGGAGACAGTCTGTAGGGTAACGCTGGCTAGTTCTGCATTCTGCAAGTGACAATCTGGCCAAGTCAAACTGAGGCTTATATAGCTGAGGAGTGATTACAGATGCAGGGCAGGTGTGTGATTGTGGAGTGGGTTCAGGTGTGTGATTGCCAGAAGGCGGAGCCTGTGAGTGGCTCTGCCTCAGGAGAACAGAGTCACCACACGCTGGTGGTTGTGACATCGGGTGGTAGGGCGAGTTAACAAATGAAGGACTTTTACCAAAGAGACTTGTCTTTGTGTCCTGGCAGACCGAGTGTAATTTTAACAATAGCTTTCAACACAACTGGATCAATGACAAGTGTCATAGTTGCAGTTTTTGTTTACAAAGCCAGAGAGCCTATCATTCGGATTTTGTGGTTTTATTTAATTTCATGTTTAATGAATTTTTTGTTGTTGTTGTTCTTAATAAATAATAAATAGTCATACAAAACAAAAAGCTTTTCGGAAGGTTGTACACTGTGATGCCATTAAATTGTCATTATAAGAATGGTCTTGAAAATAAAATAATATAGTTTATTGCACTATGTATCAGTCTGTATAAATAATGTGTTTGAAATTGTAACTGCAAAGCATAGTTTAAAGCAGAAAACCATTCATTATAAGATATAATACTGTTGTATGATAATACTTTCACAGTGTTCTCACATGCTGCTCTTTCATTGCTTTGTCTGTGCAGTTCCATAAAGAGAGTATAAAAGCCAATGTCATGCATTTATTAGTCCTCACCTGTTTAAATGTCTACATGTTTTTCTGAGAAAAAGAACACACATTCCCTGTCTTATATATGGTATCCAATGTAATCCACTGAATTTGGATTAATATCATGAGAACTGTACATTTTGATTGCTATAGAGAAACAATCATGTTGGTCAAATTCTCCCTCCTTTCTTGCAGGAAGTATAACATTTTTCACTTGCAGTATGTGACAGGGAGAGCATGTCACTTGTATATATACTGTGGAAGTATTTTATTCTACAGTTTGTGTTTTTTCCACCCATTGTTTCGCCCATAGCAGCTCTGAACATATGTTAGGTGTAGAATTGAAGTTTTTTTTTCTCCGGGAAATGTCGCTCAAAATAACTACAAAGGCAATACAAGCTTGTTTCTCGTGAAACATTTACACAATCTGTCAGACTGTTGTCCTTGGATGGAAACTTTGTGACAGCTCAGACTCTGGAATCTCAAGCCTGTCTGAAAACTTTGAGTCTCTTGGTCTTTGGACACACTGGTCTTGCTCATTCAACCTGTCTTCAAGTGTCACAGATAAGTCAACACTACATTCTGTAAGTGCACCACTTCAACAGAGAACTTTCAATAAAAGATGGAGCCCAGGTTTTGCAGAAATCCTAACACATATAAGCCTTGTCTCTATGGGACAAGACGAGCACAAATGAGGCTCTCATCCCCTCTCCTCACTTGTGTGGTTCACCTTTGGGAAATTAATGCCTGTACTGTAAATGTAATTTGGATTAATGCATCATAATCTATAGACACTTTGGCAATCCCTTAATAAAAATAAAAAAAAGGCTGTGGAAAAATATATTAATTTTCGTGAGCTTGTTATTCTGCAACTTCTGAAATAGAGGATTACTGTGGATGGCACTTCATTTTCAAGTTGAAATGCATAAGCTTCATTTAGGATTTCATGCATCTACAATAAGCTATAAATCCTTAAACAAACGGCTTTTTCTCCAGGTGGGGGGGGGGGGTGGATACAATCTCTCCTCTTATCCCCACAATGAGACAGTAGGATGGACCTTGTACATCTCCCTGACATGACAGTGAATTAACCTCTTGCATGCCTGCAAAGGTTCATCTGGAGATAAGGCTACTATCAAGGCAGGTTCTCTACCTGCATCTCTATCCATCCTCCCCATCCTGCCCCTCAGTCGTCCACATCCTTCTTTCTTTCTCCACTTCAATTAACAGTAATAGAGCCTGGGCATATTGCCTCTTGTCCATTCATCCTGACAGTCCATCCCCTGCTTCAGCTCCCTAACACCAGGCTGTGTTGCAATTACATTACAGCTCAGTGGTATCAGGGATGCCTGTGTCAAGGTGACACCATGTGAGAAAACACCTGCGTGTCGAGAGTGACCTCCAACCGATGGCAGTGTGAGCGGGGCTCTTCAGCTGACACTGAATCAACCTTAGCGCATCAAGCAGAACGAAGACCCTCACAGGCGAGGGCTGCTTTCTGTGGAAGGCTGGATGGAGATGTAGGTTGGTGCCCCTTAAGAAGCAGGTCACTCTTCTCAGAATAAAGACCTCATGCATGGCTTCTCTTAACCTTGAGATAATACCTTGGGCAAATAGATTTGAGTTAACATTTCCTGTCATAATTCGGCTGCGGGAAAAGTGTTTGTGTCTCTGCAGGCTACGTGCCGTGTGTGCTAATCTGGGCTGGAGGACGATGTTCAGTCTTTTCTTCTTCCTCTGGACCACCAGGGATATTTAGATAAAGGGATGTCCCCTCCTGCCACGCTTGAACAAAATGTTTGGATTCAGTCACTGCTGGCAGGATAAATACCACTTTACAGGGTTTAGTAGTTTTTATTGTCTTGATTATGATGTTTTCACAGCTTATTCTAGTTTTATTAGTTATTTTTTAATAACTTTTATGGGAGTGTTGAATAATGAGGAGGCAATTATGGAGGAAAGAGAGTACACAAACTTGATCACACCAAAGAGAAACTAATCGGCACTGATGCATTAATACTGGGGCTGAAGTCCCAAGCCACTGGCCCCCGACTGAGTTCCAGGAGCCTCATGAGCCAGCACATTCAGTCAGCACAGTCAGCACAATCATTCCTGACATTAATTAATAGTGATCCGATGGAAAGTGGCCAAGTATGCTACAGTCATGTAATATCACCTCACAATTAAACTGATAATTAACCGGGGCCTGAGTCGCTAAAACAACAACATAGTGACAGATGCCTGATCAGCACCATGGATAGCACTTCACATCAAACATGCTAGATTAGAGACTGTGGATGGATTATGAGACAAATGGGTCTCTAGGCACTGGCCTGGAAGCAAGACACCCAAACTCTGTTTACATTTTGAGTTATTTTGCATTTTTTTAAACCAATTATATTTACTTGTTTGTATATATTGTTGGTCATTTTACATTACTGTGATCAATTTGCACCTATTTTTAGTACTTAAGCATATTTCATAGTGGTTTTGCATGTCATTTTGGTCGTTTCCTGCATCCTTGACATTTTACATTTTCTTGTCCTAGTTTTGCATCATTTTTGTACTTTTACTTTGTCATGTTTGAGTAACTCTGTGTTGTTTCTCTCCACCTCTGTGATTGATTTGCATCTATATTAAGTCATTCTGCTTCTATTTCAGAACTACTGTTTTCACCATGTGTACAGTTTTAATAATTTCATATCTAATTTATTTGGTATCATGTTTCCTTGTGGTAATGCACATCTCTATAATCAATCACAGCTTGGGTGACATTTTATTATAACCCTTTCATTTATATCTTTTTTCTCACTATTGGCAAACATACACTGAAAAGACAAATTTTACCAGTCTAAGAGCTGGAGGACAATTGGAGAAAACAAATTATACCAGAACATGCTGCAAGTAATATGACCATTGCTGACTTTCTTACACTTACAGGAAAAAGAACATTTCTAAAAGTCAGACAGTAACCAGTCTGGCACCAGCTTGGCAACACCTCAATGTCCATACTTATGGGGTGGACATCAAGGTGTCAGCTTATAAGTATCTAGGTGTAGCCTATACCTGGATAATAAGCTGGACTGGTCCCTTATCACAGACTCAATCTACAAAAATGGGCAGAGATGCCTCTTTTTCTTGAGGAAGCTCAGATCTTTGGACATCTGTAGTAAGATGCTGCAGATGTTTTGTCAGTCTGTGGTGGCAGTGTGTTGTTCTATGCTGCAGTCTATTTGGAGGCAGCATCTGATACAGAGATGCAAGGTGGTTGGACAGACTGGTCAAAAAGGCTGCCTCTGTGACTCGTTGTAGGAGTTGGTGAAGAGGTGCACACTCAGGATGTTGGACCATCCACTACACGGCACCTTTGATCACCAGAGAAGCAGCAGTCGAAGGCTCCTCTAACTCTGCTGCAGGAACAAAAACTACAGAGCTAGATTAGAGGGATGGTTTTCCCCTTGGAGATTCATAAAGAATGTTTGATTGATTGATTGGTTTACACTGGCTCTTTATGTATGTTGCAGGTTTTAGATAGCAAAGATTGATCATGTTGTTGCTGTTCACACAGGCCTTCTTTTATGATAAGCTGATGAGCTTTTGTCTTGACTGTTGGTGAATTGTCTTATATTGATTAGTATTAGATCATCTTAACTGATTAGGATTTATTATGAAATATGCTATACACTATTTATGAAATATTGCTCTTCATTGACAGAGGATTCTGAATAAATGTTGTTCTGACATACTGTGAGCCTCCAACTCGCCCATAGCCTCAGGGCTTGAAGTAATATCAAAGCACTGCTGGCTCAGTGTGGGACATGTTAAATCTACGAGTCACTGTGCATTTTATTTCTTTTTCTCTTTTGAGACAAAAATGCGTATTCATGAGAAATAAAGCAGTTTTCCTTTGACGGAAATTAATTGATACAAAGGTCAAACACCCACCATATATCATCACTTGTCTTGGATGTACGGCAAAGTGTTTGCATTATATTTTATCATTTAGCTATGAATGTTAGAGTCACTTTGAACCTTTACTTTGTGACTTCAGCTACAATCCTGATGAAAAATATTCTCCTGATTGGTTCCCAGTAAGATCTCCATAGCACTAATTTATCTGTCTCTGTTGCCAATAAGGAACGGTGTGAATTGGATTGCATTGATTGGGTGGTTAGCAAAGCTGCTGTTGCGAGTCTCCAGTGATGACAGGGGGGTCTTTAAAACTGGATCTGTGAAATCCCACCGACTTATTGATCAATACTGAATTTAAATTTGAATGTCTCATGTTCTTGTTGAGAAAATCTTAAGACTTCTCCTTGTCTGGTGCTGCTGTGGGATCACTTTATGCAAAGCTACTTTGAGCACAGTGCACTTATCAGATTGGTGTGAAGCTTAGCACCAGCCACACTTTAGAAGCCTTCCCTCTTTATTTAAATGGCTTAAACCTTCTTAGATGCAGCCCTTTGTCTGACGTAATGCGCCACTAGCGCCGGGTGCAGCCTCACTAACCTCTCATTACACAGCTTTCAGCAACTAAAATGTTAATACTGCTTCATTTTTCGGACTGGAGCGAGCATCGTACCTATAGAGGGTCATAAAATACAGAAACTTATACGAAATCATTCGGCTGCTAAGCCCATGTACGGTTTTATTAATTAAAGGCTCTTATTACTTTACATATCAGGAAGTTATTATATGCTTATATCAGCTGTTTGTTTCTGATGTAATGCTTGCAGCTGTCACATTATCCTTATAGGGTTTTTATATGGTTGCAATTATCTGATTTTAACTACACATTAAAACAATGCACATATTTAAAAAAAAAAGAAAGAAAAGAAAGAAGACACAATCGAAAATAGTGAATCTGCAAGTGGCCTATTTTACTCACCTTTACATAAGGCAGTAAAAGTGCATTCTAGCTTGGAGTTGGATGAATTGAAAGTGCACCTAGCAGAAAGTGACAGCTCATTTCCAACACCATCCTGAGTCTCCTCACTGTAACCAAAGTGTGAACAAAGCCCAATGGCAAATTCTCCCATGTAGTTCATATTTCTAGAGAGCCTTACAAAGGAAAGGGAAATGTACTCACGTTGAATTGAAAGTTGATGAGATTTTGAAAGTGGAACTTCTCAGCCGGGGCTTACATTTCAGAAGAACCAAAGGGAGAAATGTAGTGTGAAAGAAGTAGTCCACACTTCTTTGTGATGCCGTTCTCCTTAAAATTAAGGTTTTAAATTTCTCTCTGGAAAGCAGAGTGAAGGGAATTTCACGTGTGAATCAGGGTGTGATTCAGCCTATTTGGCTTGGTGCAACAAATTATGCCATATTTTTATCTCTCACCACTGAGAGGGAGAATGTAGAGAGCAGGTGATGGAACAGGCCATATTCAACCAGGTGCACAGGCTACAGATGGTGTAATCTTTTCCTTAATAAAGATGAAAATGAAGGGAACAGGTATCCGAATTTAAAGGCTCCTTGCACATCACATGATTTATGCTAATTTGACTTTCGGTAATGTGTTGAACACAGAATGAATATCCTTTATGCAAGTTATACAGTTTACTTTTTTTCTGTTGTTTATACCCTGAGGTTTATTACATTTTATCTACATTCACCGCTTGTAAGTATACAACGTTCAACATTTGGGGGACTCAACATGCTGTTTAATTTGTATTGCCCTAAGAAAATAAAAGCTATCTAAACCATGTTAGCAAACAGTCAGTTGGAGATTTTAGCTTTCCAAATAGCTATCATCAGTGCTGAATTATAAAGCTGAGAAAATGTGGAAGTGTCAACATTTGCAATTCCTCAAATGGCCACTTGAAGCTGACTCCAAAAAGAGTTAGTCCCCATAGATTCTGTTGTTAAAATGCCAAATTTTGCATCGTGGAGTTTACAGCCAGGTAGAAAAAGCAGTTTTGGTCTCCATAGCTAATGCCTTCCTCTTGTGAATTAAAAAAAACAAACAAAAAAACAATCACAACACTAACAACTGGGCGGAGCCACTTTGAGTGACAGCCATGCTTCACCTCTGATGTCTTACACTGAGATTCACAATGACTCTTTAGAAATCCATGGGTGACGTCACAGAAACTACATTCATGCTTTATAGTCTATGGTTAGCCCTGAACCTTTGGCACTTTCTATAAAAAGACGGTTACTGTGGTGCCATTTGAACTGACCTGCAAAATTGCTTGCACAAGCAGGTATTGCACCAGTGAAATTGCCAATACCAATGTCACAACAAAAATCTCAAAAAGAACGACTTTCATTTCGACTTTCTTCTTCTTAGTCAAGAATATTGACCAATAATTCACAAAGGATTGCCTAAAAAAATGACTGTTTGTGAAATTCACAGCTGAGTTATAGCAGCAATGACAACATCCATGTTAAGGCCACATAAATAAGAGCAGTGTGACTCATTTTATAGGCAGCCAAGTCCCATAAATAACACTCAATAAATATAATGCTTACTGTTTCCTGGCTGACTTATACAGCATATGTCAGACTCACCATGAGGCACTAATGATGGTGACATAATAAATATGTGAGGTGGACTCAGAGATATTGAAAATTATAAATGAATTCATAACTGAGCCATTGTTAAATCAATCAACCAATTACACAATGTATGGATAACCTCTACAGTAATCACTAAAATATTTCCCAGTCCTAGTTTCTTAATCTGACCAGATCACTGAAAAGTGAAATATGCAAATGAGATGACTTAGATTACAACCACAGGCTATCACCTTGGTAACAACATGGTAGACAGCCACAAATACCACTCAACCTATTCAACAAAACAAACTTATCAGAGACAAAACAGTGTGACCCTCAAACACACACAATCAAAGTGCTATGAAAGGCTCTCTCACACACACAAAGACACACCAGGAAGCCAGATGCAGAGCGGGTGTCTTACTGATTACAAACAATATGAGACATCTCAAGGCTGCTATCCTGCTCCTCTCAGCATGGTAAATATTGTAATGTCGCTCTTGCTCTCTTTATTCCTTGATGCATTTTTCCGCACAGTGTTTGGCTTGCTCACAAAGTCTCATCCACCGTTTATACACAAGTAGAAGTTCATCCATTTTCCGTCTCTTCCTAGGCCTTTGACAGCGACTAATTAAGCAAGAGTAGGCAGCTCTGGCAGCCGTCTTCTCAACTTGAGAAAACCACATTTACAGTACATTATATGTAGTCAGTTCGACTTAAAAAACGTTCGCTAAACCACGCAGAGAGGCTATTTCTCTGCCCCTTTAGCCAGTGACTGAACACCTTGTAATGTAAGTCACAATATGTAGAATTACTCTTGCTGTCTCGTGCACTCATCAATCAATTTTTGCAGCACTATATATATAAAGATTTCAGCACTGCACAGGAATAAAACATGAGCCACACACCCAGAAATCCATATCCATTATCGTGGCATGCATGCTTTTCATTTGCAGCACGGCGTGGCTGGAGACGTATTGATTTTCATCCCTTTTCCCTGCATTGTACATGGTGTAAAAGCTTGTTTTCCTCCTCTGTATTTGAATTCAGCACGTTTGAAACCACATTGAGAGAGCACCCATCAATCACAGGTGATTATCACTGGAGCAATGAACTCTATGTACAGCCAATGATCCATAACGTCGACAGCTTTTGTTCTGTTTGAAAGTAATATTCACCAAAGGCTGTTTGATCACTGACTTTCTAGGAGGGTTTTTTTTTATAGCACCGGTGAGAAAATGCTCATCCTTCTGATAGATAAATGGTTATTGTTATGTTTATGAAGTACATGTGGTTAAAAAGGGGGTTTCGTAGTTACGCCATATATTTAAAAAGGTCCCTATTTACAGAAATGTACCACTTCTCATAAAATCCCTCATTCTATTTTGAATGATGAAAGCAGTAAAGCATTATGTTATTGACTGTTTTACTATCTAAATTAGGAATTCAGGTTTTACAACAGTGGAACCAAAAGCTTAACAAACTGCAAACAAATAAAACCCCATTCAAATAGACAAAACACGAGTGAATGAATAAAACATCTTCAGCAAGTCAACATGCAGCAAAGAGAGAACCAATATGAAACAATCAAAGCTGTCTCCAGAAGATGCTAAAAAGTAATGCACATGGCTGGGACACATTAGTTGTTGACACTGCACACAAGTTGTTAAATATATGTTTTCGTGTTGGTTAAAATTGTTCATCTGTTTGTTATGTCTTTTTGCACATGGACGCTTAATTTGCAGATTGATTATCTAATGAACAACTTGCTCAAAGAGCTGTTTTAAATGCAGGCCTTGTAAAATGAAAGTAGCAGGGTTCATTGTTATGTTTTTACTATTTAGCTATTTTATGTATTTGGCTTTGATTAAGCCTCATTTACAGTCAGGGATCCTGCTTGCATATTAAACATAAGCCTCTCAAGTTAATTTTACAAAGGGTGTAAAAAGCAAATAAAAATATTAAGACTAATGGGTACATACGGCACATGCACTCATGCACACTCTACATCCTTTGCAGCAAAAGGAAATGTCACCCTCAAAGGGCAAATCTGGAATCACATGAAAAAGAGGCCGGCCTCTTTCGTTGAAATGCTCGGCTGTAGAGAAATTGCGCTGACCCCACTGCTCCCTTGTTGCCTTCCTGCCCAAGGCTTATGATCAAACACTACAGCAAATGAATTTTTATGCAATTGGACACTGATGAAATTTTGTAGTTTCCCTTCAAGTCTTTAGTAGCACATAAACAACACAGACTCTTGTCCCTTCGTCCTCTGTGTATAAAAACAAACGGATGCCAGTGCTGCCAGATTCTCCTCTCGTCCTCCCTCTCCCTTGACTGATGACTCGCTCCCTCGTGTCTTTCTGGTGTGCGGACAAGACTTGAGTGACACAATCATAAAGCGATCAATTAAAGCCACCTCCTCTGAGTGTCCTTCCCAGAGCTTTATTGTATTTCTCTGCTTTCATGCTTATAAAAGAAAAAAAATTACAAGGCTTAACATTCACGGCGGTGAGTCCAGGTTCAAGAAAATGTCAATGCTGGTAAAAAATGAAGCTACAACATGATCCAAATAAAACATAAAATCCAAGAAACAACTTCTGATTCAATGAAGGAAATCCAAGTGCCTAAACCCTGTATTATTGCCAATGGACAGCAGGGGGCGACTCTAATGGTTGTAAAAAGAAGCCCAAATGTTGATCTGACATATTTTAAAACTGGATACCAGTCACAAGGATAGATCCTATTCAGATAAGTTGAGACAAATTTCTAATTTTGGCCAAGTAGACATTGTATTTTAAATTAATCTGAATTATTACAAAAATTAATGCAGCAGAAGTTGTTTTATGCCCAACCCTCCTCTTTACTCTGACCTTAGTAGTGTAATATTTTTGGTGCGTTCATCAGTATCCCATAATAAGAATGCGTTAGTATCAGACATCAAGGGCTGTGTAATTTAAAAATCTGAGAATATGATGTGTGTTGACATATCATGAAGATGAATTTCACACAATTAAGTGTATTCACTGTATATGTTGCAAAATTGACAGATATTTATATTTTTAATCATTTATTCATTATCCTATACTGCTTCTCTGAACTAGAACATGGGGGGCTGGAGCTAATCCCAGCTGACACTGGGCGCCACGCAGGGTACCAGTTATCTGGCAAAGAAGCAGTTAGGTGGTGAGAATAACAGGTATTCACTCCTGTGCTGTCTCAGTCTGCCCTCTGAGTCACTGCGTGCAGCTCAGACATGCTCAACATCCCACATGGTGTCCAGCCCTGCTTATCCTCTCAGAGTCATCTTGGTGAAGCATGAAAGTTTTAATTGGTTAACCACCGTACTTGGAATATCAGTGAGTCTGTCATTAGCCAATGAGCCAAAGGACTGCAGCAGCTTCAGCAGTTAGTCCCTAAATTAGGCTGATGGTCATCCATGCTCGTACTGTAATTTGCTTTGTCGCTAACTACAGTTAAAGGTTCCCATCTGTTAATGCAAGAGCGCCTGCTACACGGCCCATGTCTTGTTTGCCTCCGACTAGAAAAAGGTTGTCTTTGCGGTGATTGTTAAGCGGTAAGTACCCAACTTGTCGGATCCCATTGCTAGCATTTGATTTGAGCAGCATTGACCCTGATTGCAGTGGTGGGCGAAGCAGCTCCAAGCAGCAGGAGAGGACACAGATCTGTTCTCAGCCAAAATGCGCGGCTTGGTCTCTTTCACTGGCTCTTGAATATGAGCGCGTCAATACAGCCATTGCACACGGCTGCATATGCCCCTCTGGCATGATTCCTCCCCGACCGAATCGATTCAAGCTCTGTTTATCTCATTAGCTTGTAGCGTGTAATCAATCACACAAGGGCATTTGTTTCGGGCCTCCAACCCACTGCGTATTATAACTCTACTCCTTTCCTCAGTGAAAACATTGTTCTGTCTGCAGTTATCTCTAGCGATGACGCTACGCCCAGCTGCACGTAACCGAGCCCCGCCTCTTGGCATTCATTCAAGTGATCCTGTTTCAATAATGTTAAGTGATGTGGTGTCAAAGGACAAAAGACACATATGCATGAAACATGTGCACACATACACACACCTGTACTCGCTCTGACATATGGTCATGACTCTTAGAAGAGCAATTACTGTAACTAGCAACTCATTTTGTCAGTGTGTACTTGTACTTCATTTCATCACATCCATTTGGCCACATTTCATGAGGCAATATCATATCAGACTTATCACTAAATTTAAGCAAAAGCAGGGAATAATGAGGTAAAAAAACACAATCACTGCAGATCAGGCTAAAGTCAAGTGTTGTTGTGTGAGTCATCAGGATGACAGTTGCGAAAACATTGCCTTTGTCTGTTTCACCTGATCAGCACATACAGACGTCACCAGGCAGCACAAACAAATTATTTTGGTGTCATTTAATGGAACCAACACTTTATCTGCCTAGCAGACAGAGGTTCGCGGAGGTAATTTGCAACAAATGGCTCCAGCAACATGCTTTTCCTCCTCTCCCTCTGTACTTAATAAAGACGAGGCAGACATAAACAAAACAGTCACTTGAGCCTCTCATGGGAACAAAATGACTACAATACTGATTCATTCTCACTGAAATGCTCTCAAACATGTACTAGAGTTTTGAGAGGAGAGAATATAATCGCTCCCTCAGTGCAAAGTTCTGCTGATCTTTTTAAAAACAAAATGAGACAGAGCCATTCAGAAATCATGAAACACTCAGTGACAATAGTTGACAACAATGCGATTGTGTTTTAATTTTTCATTTAATGGCTTATTCTGTGCTCTAGTCAGGGCCATCAGTCTCCATTGACAAAAACATGAAGTTTACCTTGAAGAGCATGGGAGTTTCTGCTCCACCACTGACTTGATAGTTCAGTTTGTTTGTACTATTGTGTGACTTTGTTAAATGTGAACTAATCATTTAAAACGACAAAGCCACACAATAACCCAAACACAATAATAAATCAAGGCAGCAGTAAACATCTAACTCCTTTGTTTTGCAGGCCAAACTTAATGATTTTGTCAGTGGATTCTGGGGGTATTGATGAGGTTGGATATCAACTTAAACAGGGATGTCTTATGGCCAGTGGAGAAAATATTGTTTATTTATCCTACATTTAAACTTTTTTCTTTGTTTTTGTTTTTGGTGGCTATAACATTCTCATCATTAACACGAGTTCAGCTTCCTGTCTGTACTCTTTCCTGCTTCTCCAAACCAGGAGCATGTTACCATCTACTTCAGCTAATAAACTGACCATGGTCAAGTACATATAACCCCACTTCATAAAATCAAACCTATCCCTTTAATAGCAACATGAAGAACATGTTCTAAGAGGGCCCTTCATCCCAGTTGATTCAGCTATCGCACAAGCAATTGCTTAATTTACACTCCAATAATTCCCACATATTCTGAAAATGCAAATATTCAGATTTATCATATCTGTAGTCAGATGGAACAGGCTCAGGCTCAGTGGATGTTGCCTGAGGGGCATCACGCCACTGCCCTCAGGACTGTATATTAAACCTGCTGGTTAGCATTAAGCCTAGAGGGACGAGGGCGGGCATCCGTCAGCGCTCCCCAATCAAAACGTATACATCAATAAACCTTAAATCACTATTAGTAAAAGTCCACCCTGCCAATCTGCTCGAGCACACAGAGCAATCACTTCTAAAATGATTATGAAAGTGATTATGAGCATGAACAGTTTAAGCTCTTTATTTTGTATCCATATTTTACAGCTTGTTCACGGTAATTAATTCTTATAGCCAAGAAGCTCAACAAATTAATGCTGGTGCGAGGCAGGTCAGACTTGCTGCTTATTGCTTTTTTTAAACCATTAATTAAAGTCCAAAGCAGAAAGGCGATAAATGTGCATGGTAAATGCTCAGACAGGTCACCTTGTTCTTTTAAACTTTTTCAAATTAAATCAATTTTCTGGAAATTAGTTGGATTTCCGTGAGGCCTATGTAAGAGGATTCTGCTCTTCAGGTGCTGGAGGGAATGAGAGGAAATATTCCATATTTTATGTCATTGTTATATCCAAGAAAATCAGAATGCTGTGGTTTAAATCCATATTTTTAAGATAGTAGTGACAACTGCTCAACATTCATGAGGGACACAGGGACACTTTGCCTTCATTACTCGAGTGACAGCGTGATTCAGAGATGCAACACTGACTGAGAGCTAACTGGCACCTACTGCACATGAAATGTCATGGAAGCGATGACAAGAACAATAACAACAGGCTAGCTAAGACCAATCATCCCTCACTCCTCAGCATGATGCACGACACTGTTTGGCAGCTCTGAGCTGCAGGAACGCTGACTCCTTCTACCTCTCACACGCCTCTAAGAGTTTAAACTTTCACACAATTAATTTCACTATTTCTAGCCTTGACAGAAAGTTGGATGTTTGGAAATACAAGTGGAATAAAAATGAATTCCTCTCCCTGCACTGACACATTTCTGTTGGTATTTATTAATACTTTTTTTGCTGCTGTGTTGGTATTGTTGCTCTTAGAAATGTAAATATACCACACAAGGAAAAACAATCATCAATATTTAATGTAGTGTAATTCCCTGCTGCAAATGAGTGTTTATCCATCTCACTCAGTCAAAACAGTCACAACTGCTGCCTACATTACCTCCAGTAACTCCGAATGGCAAAACCAGACAGCCCTCTGTGTGCCAATCCTATTTCATACTGTGTAACAAGGATGATTGCAACATGGCAGAAAATGAGTTCAGCGCATTGAGTGTCGATGGATAAGAGAAAAAAAAAAAAAAGAAGAAGAAAGAAACAATGTCATGGTTTTAATAGTGTTTCCATGGAGTAGATTAGTGAATCAGATTGGTCTCAGATCTCGTAAATCATTTAGAAAATAGAAGCCATAATGCACAAACCCTGAAATCTCTCCTTCTTTTGCACTCATCGGCTGTTTGCAGAGATCTGGAGTTGCAGCTTACACAACAGCGCTGGACGGAGCTGCAGGGTGGAAGGTGCGCTGTTGTATTTGATTCGGTCACGCAACTTCAAACTACTTGACATCTCAATAAAAGAAAAACCTAATCCTAAAAACTAACCCTAACCCTCAAGAACACAGTCAGCCCTTACATCTTAAAACCATAACAGATTATTGAAATGGATTCTAATGGAAAAGATAATTTGTGTTACACCCATGTGGTTGTGCTAACACCCATTTGGATGAATTTATACATCATGTAATGACAGAAAAACCTTCCTCCCACTGTGAAATAGTGTGTAAGTCAATAATGTGCACTATTACCTCACCTAAAACAATAAATAGCCATCTTAGCCTCCTCATACTGCCTGAGGATATAATTTAATGATGAAATCTGCTGAATTCCTATACCTTGGTAGCATCATTAACATCTAATGGTTTCCCAGCACTCATGAAGACCCTGCTGATTACCCAGCACAGTGTCTTTTTGTGCATTGCATCTACATTTGCATAATATTCCATAAAGCAATGGTAAGTCTGTGCTGCTGTATGGTGAAATATGAAAAGTTGTTCCCATAAAGAAAATATGTGTGCAAGTGTTTATTATTTCAGGCTATGGAAGGCCTCTACCAACACAGAGCGACAGCTGGAACACACTGGATGGAGTCCTCCTACAGAAGACGAGGAGGTGAGGATAGCCAAGTTGACCTGGAGAAAGATGTTTACACATTTTTTTTTTTATTTTGTAACTTTAAATAAACTGTAGCAGCATTATTTTATATTACAGAAAAAGTACAGCTGTCCTCCCCCAAAGAAAGAGCGTTGCCAACTTGACGACTTTCTCACTAGATTTACGACTATGAACACCCTCTTCGAGATAAATACAGCAACTTATTTAGATTCAGGGGAAAACTGAGAAATATGCTGTTGTAATTCATTTCCATGTAGAGAAAAGGTTGACAAAAGCCGGACATTTTCTTGTCCTCTTGTTCGTCTGCTGTCCACTGTACTCCTATTGCTGCTTTTAATGATCCATTTTGTCAATCAGAGTATGCTTTATTGGGTGCTAGAGAGATGTTAATCTATAAATGCCACTCACTTTGTGTTTATTGTTTGTGTGTATTACTGTCTGGAACAACCTGTTAAGGATCTGTTAAGTGGGCTTCTGCTGTAGTTTGTGGATTTTCTTTCTATTGTTTGTGGGGAATGTCCAGTCATTCTTTGTCAAATTCTTTTGTCAGATTCCACTGTCCTCTACTGCTGCTTTAAATCCTCCCACAGAGCAGCAGCAGCTAATGGTGATCACTGGCCAGTGTTGTCTCTAAGAGGTTACTGAAATAATCTCCCAGCATGTTCATAAGGTGATCCTTTCCCCCCACAGAGGTGGAGGGACACTTAGTTCTTGTTAAAGCTGGGGGATTTACCACAAAGCCTCAAGGATTTTCTCAAGAGGGTAATTGAGAGAGCTTGTTTGTGCCTCAAAACCAGGACTTTTTGTTGCGCTGCGTGTTTGCCTTCGCCGTTGCCTAATCTGTGAGTAATTACAGCAGCTATCCCTGGAAGGAACTGGATGTTTATCAAACAGATGAAAAAAGCATGAAATGGATTCACTGCCAAAATCATTTATATTTGATGGACTTAGCTGTGAATAGTCTCCATTTAATACATCCATTATGAACTTCAGGTTGGAAATGGCAAGTCTTTACACATTATTCAATAATGTTTTATATGAGGAGCACATCTCTTTGTTGTTCTGCAGCTTCCTAGTAGTGTTAATATAATAAAATCAAAGCATTTGTGTTTTGGACGAAGGATGTATGTTTTTGCACTGAAAACTGTTCCCATTTAACCTGATGCAGGTTTTTGGAACTTGACATATGCTCCATATATTTCCTTATCGATAACCGCCCTTGGTGGGTAACCAGTTCATTAAAGCAGAGTACTGGCACAGAAGCTAAGCATTGTACTGAACAAACTCAGGCATAGATAGACATCAGCTCCTGTGTCCTGCAAGGTAAAATTGCTGTATAGTGACATTAAATGCCAACAAATATCAACCCAATATCAGTTTAAAGTGTACACTATATTTCTAAAATCTTCACCCCTTTACTTTACGGTCTTCATAGAAAGCAGATATGTGGTGATAGGACATAAAATCACAGACTGCAATAAAAACAAACAAAAAAACACTCAAATACTTGATCTTAGTGTGACTGGTCTCCCCTCAAAAACAACCAAGAGGTTATTTGTAGAAGCAGCACATTATGACCCATATTTACGTTTTAGATTGCCATCCCCAGCTGTCTAGCAGCCATATAAATCATGGATCAACAATGCAGATTATTATTACTTCATTGGTGGATTACCTATTCAGTTGTTCATGTTGGATGTGTTGTTTTAATTTCACATAATAAAATAGTTTTGAAAATCCACAGAGTTCCTTTAGAAAGCTGTCTAGTTCATTAATGTATA
>JAOWBC010001387.1:5834111-5845836 GCA_028566105.1 Hypoplectrus providencianus | reverse complement strand
AGTATATTCATAAGTTTTTATGTGCCTTAAACTTTATACAGCCATGCCCCCGACCCCCAGGGGAATGACTGTAGCAGCATTTTCTACCTATGTATGGATATATAGTTGTAACATTACAACCTTATGTCTAGTTTAGATGCAGAGTTTCTGAAAACAGGCTGTGCGCATTTCTTCATGGATAAAACATTTTGATACTTTCACAGCATTTGAATAGAACCGAGACCTACTATATATTAAAACATAAATAAATAAATAAATAAATAAATACAATTAGACGAAAAAAAGTGTTAATTCAATGTCAGTGTCTCCAGTCTCTGCTGAGTTGTCATGCTCTCAAATGCAGGTCAGGTGTCCTGGGGACTCCAAATGACCCATCAGTGTGAATGTGATCTCGAATGTGTTTGATATATGAATCCTTTGAAACATGCCTGTGTAAAGGACTATAAATAAACTGGACTTGACGAGTCAGTTTGCGGACAGAACACACACAGTGTCTGCCCTGACATGCCGTGCAGCCACAGAGTCAAGGTCGCACGTGCTAGGTCACTATATCAAGAGTCCATCTTGATCTCTTGATTTATGTGCGGTTGTCAATCTATTCTTTGGACTGTACATCTCAAGCATGAACAAATGAGGTCTTTATGCATGTGTGTGTTTAAAGTATGCCATGCATGTCGTAAATCTTTCAGAGCTTCACCATGGCTGTGGGTGGTGCCGATTTCCCTTTTGGAGGAGTATGATTTTTTTTTTTTTTCCCACAAGCCATCTGGTGCATCTTTTCAGGCCTAATAAGAGGGAAACAGAAAGGCATTGGAGTTCAGCAGATGATAGAGATGGGAGCTGAGTAGGCCAGCACACACACAGACACACACAGACTCACACAGGACAAGGGCAACAGATGGAAGGGGCCCCGATATGCTGCCGGTGCTGGAGCCGGGCCCGGCGGGCAGGCCCCACTGGCCTCGCTGGGGGTCCATTGATATCTACTGCTCTGACAGACAGTGAAGCGGGGGTTTGCATCCAGAGAATGCCATTTTTCTTTGCCTTGCAAACTAAACACACTAAACTTTGGGAGTTGTTACACAATTGCATTTCTTTGGTGGGAGATAAGTGGAGTTATAAGTGGCGTTATCATCCATTCCAAACTACTAAAAATCAATTTTGAGAGAAAAGTATTCATTAGTCAGTAGCACTGCAATAGAGTTCACTTCATTTAAAAAGTGATATCGGTGCTGGATGCAGGCTGATGTTACTTACCATTTCAGCTACAACAATTTAACTCAGGGATGTGCTCTGAATGTTTCATTTAAAAGCAGATGCCACTTCCACTGCTGCATCATAATGTTTATAGACAGTCAAGTGTTTTTGTTTTGACCAAACGAATCCATCAATATTTCCACCCATAACTTAGTTTATCATTTCCATCTTGTACTACCCAAGTACGCATAGATAATAATAGTAAGAACTAGTGATGTTTGAAGTAAGGACAACTAAATGCAAGTTTGCAGACGGAAACGGTGTCAACTATACATACAATTCCATTTTTGCACTGATTATTTTTATTCCTTTTAGATCTATGTACTGAAATAAAGAAATATCAAATATATACAACAGCTGTTGTAAAACATTAGACTGTCATTCATCCTTTTCCTTTTTTTTTCTTTCCATTGCTGTTTTTGTAAACATGCAAATACCACTTAGTTAATACTGACTCACTGTAATTTGAAACATATTGCATACATAGCACATCCCAATTGAACATCGTTACCTACAATTTAAGCAATCAGAGACAAAATGCTAAAAAAAAAAAAAAAAAAAGAAAAAAAAATCTTTTTCTTGCAACAACATCTTGCCTTTTTTGCTTCCCAGAAACTGCCAACATACATGGCAATTTGGAAGAAAAACATCTTTCAAGTGCCCCACATCTCAGTGCGAGGGAGAAAAATGCTCCCCGCCGTGTCTAAACAATTACAGTGATCATCTTTCCTTTCAGTAAAAAAAATAAAAATATTTGTTAGAAGCTTCTGAATTCAGTCCGAAAAACTTTCGCACAATTATGTTTTCCATGTCTGGCCTGGAGGCACACACCTCCCAGGCAGAGGAACGATGGAGTGAGAATGGAAAAGGGTTAGTGTCAGGCCCGTGTCAGACACAGTTATGCTATTTCTCCGAGTGGCACACAAGAGAGTGCAAATATGACCAATAAAACAGCGAGTATACACAGACTGTGGCAGCTTGTCACTGGTTTCCAAAATGTCTGACTCATATGTGTCTCAGAAGCAGACACCTCTACGATAAACTCTCCGGTGTGGATGAATGACACCAGCTCATATGTGATGGCTATAAAGAACATTAAACTGATACATGGGCAGGTGGCTGGCCCAATAACGGCCTGTGTTATAGCTTCCCTGCGTCTACAGCCTTGGGCTGTATCATTACTTGGAGGTGAGTGTGTTGCCAGGTGACCCCTTCAGACAGGCCCCAAGACTGATAGATAGTGAAGATGCTCTGGCCCTGTTTCCTGATAACAAATGGGTGGCCTTCCTGCAGCCAGAATTAGAAAGCAGCTGTGGAAGTGAAACCAAACCTTATGATTGGATTAAATTATTACTGCTCTGACCTCTATGCTCTGAAAAGGTTTATTAGTAGCTGTGAATGAGAGCAGATGATTAAAAGTTGAATTATGCACTTTTGTCCTGGGCGGGGAATCACTGAGTCGTCCTCACAGTGTTTGTCCAGACGGGTGTAGTGCATCTGTGCGCATCTGGACAGTCGTCATCATGTTTATTCACTGTTATGAAGGAAATGATGTCAAACGGGTGTGTGGTTATGAGATTGTCCCTTGGCAGCATTAGCTCTGGGAGCACACATTAAACTTTGTGTGTTGACACAAATGGCTTGGACATGGTACATCTTTGAAACATTAAAACAACTGGTTGTGCTAAAAAATCTTTGCCATTCAATCAAGCTTTAAAATGTGAATTCATCTTAAAAATAAAGTGAATCACTGATGTGTTCTATTTCATTTGTTTGTTACCATAGATGCATTTGTCACAACCCCTTGCCCAGGTGAATGCTTTACAATAAGACAAGATTATAATTACCTGCATCACTGAAACACAACAAATACATTATCAGTATTGGTAACAGTTGAACAATCAGACTGTAGGGTGAGTAAATACGACAAATACAAAGTACTGTAGACATGCTGATATTCATGTTGACTACATGGCGTGTCTTTCAAGCACTGGATATTTCTTTGAATGGTATTTTCCTCTTTTACCCTGAAAAAAAGCCAGAGTGTCTGTCTGCTCCAATGTAAACTGCAAACATGAGCTTGTGTAGCCATACTAGCTTACTGCCAAACCCAGCATTTCTTCTAATGCCAGTCGCCTCTCATCGTTAATTCTGTGTGGTTATGTGTTATGTAAAACAAAAGAGAAAAAAAAAGTATAGAATTCTGTGGAGAAGCTGGTCCTGGACATTCTGTTATCACAGTTAAAGCTAACGTTAGTGGCTATGTCCTGCTGTTTATTAGATTTACACATAATTCCGTCATTACTTAATATCAAAGAACTAATGCTAGTTTATTTAGCTACAGTTTGCAAATTAAACCTCCTAGGGATGCCTGATTTTGAATCCTTCAACTTTCCTTGGCAACACCTGCCCTGCTCAGCAGTCTGATTATTTGAAGTCAGGAACTGACTTTGAGTGGTATAGGTACAAAAAAAAACACCCATTGGTCAGGGGGATAGGACCTGAACAAATTGGGATCTAGTACCTCCATGGAATTGGACCCCTGGTAAGTCTTAGCTCTTGAATGCTGCATTATCTGATACATAATAATACATTTGTAAATTCCGAGTCCCTGGGTACAAATGAGATTTGGTCATCACTGTGGCAAACTCAATGGAAGTTGAATCCCAAAAGGTGCTTAAACACATCCTCAAGCACAATAATTTCCCCACCTATAAGTTTATATGATGCCAGAGATAAACTGTTTACATGTGGACTGGCTTCAGTGAATACTGCATCAGTATGGAACACTGGTTGTTCACATTCTCAGAACCTAACACTTTGCATCCACAAGATCCGATAGGCACATAAACAATAGGGGCAGTGTTAACATTACACCAGTCTGGAAGTTGTGATCAGTCTGAGTTGTCTGGGACGCCCTGGAGGGTTACCACCAGGAACACATGGAACACACAGGCAACAATGTTAACAACAAGGTGTATTTTCTATTATGTATATATCATTTTTTGTTGATATGGCATAAGTGGATTTATGAGCAGTCTGCTTGTTTCTTTGAACTAAAAGCTGTATGCGCAAAATTAGAAGTCCATAAAGCTTCACTATAAAACAACTTGTAACCTTTTGACCACAATTGAAAGAATAAAGACAATTAGATAATGGGGCTAAAAATAATCTCAATCCTCCTTCAAGGGTTTTCATTGAAGGGAGAAATGGAGTTTACAGTGTTTTCAAAAGCTCAGAGGGGAGTGGCGGGAGGCCAAGTCTGCCCGATGAACAGATGTCTCTGGCAGCAGCAGGGAGACTGAGGAGGGACTGTATTTACATTTAATTAGACCATCAGTTGGACAGGGTCCTCAGCATACAAGAGACTCAGACACATCAACAAACAGCTGTCGGACGCTTGTGATTCAAGGACGAATCCTTAGACAACTATAAATCACAGATTGGCACTCTGCATCTGTAAGAGGGCTGAGCTGCTGACACACAGTAGTCCAGATAAAACTGCTGCGTGTGTCTGTTTTTCTTACCCTTACAGTAGACCAGATACACCGTGCCTCTCCTACAGAAGGCTATTGTGAGCCAACACCATGCCCAGAAACATAGACACAGTCTCATTTTAACAGTGTCAGATGTTTATGTTTACGACTTTCACTGGACAAAATGACATCTTAAGAAGTCAAATAAGAGGGAAAATCTCAGTTGTTAATGGCTGATGATAAATGATGAACTGTGGCCATGTCTTCTTGACCAAAGAAATTGTGAGTTTTCCATATTGTGGGAATCATTTAAATTCCCCAACACAAAAGTATAAGATGAATAGTGGATTTGGTTATTGTAATAGAAATGATTGTGTAGAATTGTATAAAGTATTTTCAGATTTCACTTGTGACTGGAGTTTGTAACCAGTCTCTTACCTTATCCTCTTCCAAGCCAGTGCTCTCATTGGTTTGATGTTAACTTTAAAGATAAATCAGACCTGATGAATTATTAAAAGTGCGTGACACTTTGAAATACATGTTCACTTTCAAAGTAGCTCACAACTCTAACTCAGCAATGCTGATGTTCCTTTTGTTTTGAATACCAAACCTTCTATCCATGCAAATAAATCAAGGGTTGGGCAGTTGAGTAATTGTGTCTCCTTTGAAACATATTTGAGCATTTCAGTAAAACAATATTTGTTACAAACTTGCAAACCATTTCCAACAGGACAAAAGGCACCAGTAGAGAAAAAGAACACAAATGGAAGCTTTTCAGGGATGGACACAAACTTGTGAATACCATTATTTTTTGATAGGCAAATTGACTTTGGAGTTGGAGGGTCAACACTGGCTAGAGAAGAGGCAAGAGATTTAGATTCCCCTTGAAAATACACCTATGCTTCAGATGCCTTTTCTCCTTTTTTTCTGATGGTGGAAGGAATCAATAGCTTAATTGCTTCTCATAAGTCATATTTTTTTAACATGAATAACAGAATAATTGTTTCTTATTTTCTTTGTTATTCCTGTTATATATCGCAGATACACAATGATGAGTGTTGGGCAATATGCATGTTAATGTTTTCCAATTTCAAGCTGGAACATGTGATGAGACAATCCGCTGTACAGTGGCTGGTTTCAGCACAGAATCTGTCAAGACTGATAAACTGAGCACATCTGCAAGCATAACCAGCAGTCAGGCCTTCCAACATGAAAGCAATAGGAAGACAAAATATGAGAGGAAAGAACAGGAGCATGTGGCAAATCTCAGACAGTTTTATCTTTGTTGACATTTGTACCTTCCCAATACATGAGAATTTATTGGATTGGATAATCCATCACATTGTCAGTAAAATATATATACACTTAATAGTTTGTGTATTTTGTGTTTCTTGATTACCCTGCAGCTTGGGCCCACTGTAACCACCTCCACCTATATTTCTAACCCACTGACATCTTCCATTGACAGCTGACTTAACCCTTCCCCTTCTCTGACAGGTTCCTGGGCAGGTGCACACACTGCTTTAATACATCAGACCCTATGAATCATTCACCGTGTGTGTGTGTGTGTGTGTGTGTGTGTGTGTGTGTGTGTGTGTAACCTCATGGCCTTCCCAAAGAACACGCTGGTGTAGCAGACAACTCTAACTTAATAATGAGGAGGTTCTTTTCTGTCCTGACCAGAAAACCTTTTTAAATTGTCATGTTGTCTCATCGTTGCTGGCTCCATTGCCTCTTTCGGTGAAGCTGCGAAGTGCCATTTGCCCATTAGTCACAAAGGTCAAACATAAAGTGGAGTATGATTTAGCAGAATGATCGATCAGGCCCTCATTGGTATAGAATCTAACTGCGTGTAAGAGACATCTCATGGGAAAAGCTCCATAGTGAGATGGGTGTCAGGGCACACAGACTCAGGATTCACATTCAGTTCGAAAATTCAAGTTTATTTTTGAAACAGAAGCAGTAGAAATCAATCCAAGGAAGCGCTGAAGATCAAAAAGGGTTAACAGAAAAAATCCATCTTAACAGTCTCTGAAAAACACAGGAAGGAATCCAAACATGAGAGCATAAACAAGATTGTAGGAGCAGGTTTCGCGACGTATAGGAAAGAAATCTGTGCGCTGTTCTTTCTCTGTAGAGAAGAACAGACAGAGAGTGCAGAGTGACTGGGGCTTAAGTAGGCAGATGGGAATTGGACACAGGTGATGGCTTGATGAGTAAACAGGTGAGTTGGATTGGGAGATTGCAGAGTGAGGAGTGGGCGTGGCCGTTGGGGAGTCTGGTGTGTTTGGAGTGTGAGTTGTGGGTGTGGCTGGTGATGGGCCTGGTGTGGTCGTGACAGTGGGTCAGCATTGCTTGAGCAGACATAGTTTTTCTCAGATCTGAAATAGATCATTAAATATATGCAACCCTGTTTCTGTGGGAGTTTGTGTAGTTCGTGCATGACTTGAAAAATGAATAAAAATGACTGTTATCTCATAATGTGCCACGTATTTTACACACAAATAGAATAGAATTAAAAAATATGAACAAAAAACCCCCTGATTTCTTGATGTTGTATTGAATTTAACTTGATTCTGAAGACATGAAATCAAGTATGTATGTTTTCTTTATCATTACTGAGGACAGAAAATGTATATATCTCATCTCAGATTCAAACAGTACACTTCCTGGAACTATGCATCGCTACACAAATACTGGAGGTGTTTACTTTCGAATGTGCTCACCCAGAGCTGTTTGACTCCATGTTCATTTCTCTGAGACTCACTGCTTTGTGTGTGAGAGCTCAGAAGCGGTGAAAGGTGTGATGTCAGGTGGCGATATAGGATGCGATCACATTGTTTCCAGTGTCTGCATGGTGGAGGCTGTTTCATCAGTATGCATTGGCAAGTGGATCGAGTCCAAGAAAAATACGATCATCGATGGCTAGCAGTTTGGAAACGGAGATGTAAACAGGCAAAATGACTCAAAACTGAACTCAACATCAGCTGCATATATTAGATGATCTACCCAGTGACCCCGGTGCTGCTTTCCATATCTGAAAAACCCAACACGCTCTGTTTTGAGAAAGCAATATCTCTTTGGTGTGGATTTTTCATGGCATAACAGCCCTTCCTCCCTAATAGATGAAATCCAAAGGCAGCATTTTTACATCTGAGTTTGTCAGCAAAGCAACGGTTTGATGTTTTTCATACATAAGTGTGATTCGCCCGTCTCCTGTTAGAGAGCTTAAGGGTTCCGTAGGTGTGCAGAGAACAGATGGGGTGGAATTAATCATCTCTATCCATCCACATGAATGATAAAAGTTACAGCATTTGAAGCCATTTTAATTAAATACATGATGCAATTAGTATAAAAAATGTTAATATAAATAACTAAAATTATTAAATAAATAGGTCTCTTTTCTTTCTTCTCGAAAGATTACTTTATTTATATCAGGGGACATTAATTTCATAATCACATAATGACATGTTTTCTTTACTACAAATGGCAATTTTTTCTTGTGGAATGTCAAATAAATGAACGGGTACACAACAAAGGTACAAAAGCCACAGCACATAATTCGCTTTCTGTGCTTTGTATTTAGTGACAGATGAAAATAAAAAGAATTGAAAATTAAAGCATGAAAACAAAATATATTTTATTATCAAAATAAAAGTTTCATGAAAAAAAGAGTAATTTAAAAAAATTGCTTTTTTTTTAATTTTAAATGTGTTTTCTTTTTTTATTTAACTATACTGACTCATTTATAGATTTATTTATAATTCTACACACATTTTTCTATTTTTGTAGAGGCATATTTTTGTTATTTTTTTATTTTTACCATATTTATGTCTAATTAAAACAAATTCTGTCAAAATCCTTAATCATGGCATAAGTGACCCATTACATGGGACAGATTAAAGCAGAAAATACATTGAATGTACCGAACACTACGTACTCCTGCATATGAATGTTTATTACATTCATTATTGCTCAGAGCAACAGCAGCATAAAAACAACATTCAGCCTCTGCATTTGAATGGGGTTTGCAGTTTCGCCCCGCAAGCCTGCAATTTGCTTGCAAGGCAGGTTTGTTTCAAATTTATGGACGAGGGTACTGGCGTGCAGTGGGAGACCTGCAGAAAGCTTTGTGAGAAAATGCAGGAAAAGGAAAATCCTCAGCTACCTTGAAACCGGTGAGGTAATCAATGAAGCGCTGGCTTCAAACAAACAAAGACACTCCTTTCAGCCCTCTCCCTTTCCACCAGCCTTTCATACACACACACGGATACACAAACAAAATGTGAAATATTGAATTCGGCCAGCATATTTTGTTTCATCGTGGGATCAAAGCTCAACTCACTTTAGATCTTTAATAAATGCAGTGGAGGGAAATGCACAGTGGACGGATGAGGAATTATGTGCGTCGCCAGTGTCTGATTAAAGGACTCTAGCTGACATATGTTACATATTCCCAAAATCTCACAACTAATCCCTCGCCGTCCCTGAACAGTTTGGGATTTGTGCAGTAATATTGCATAATGACCTCTGAAGTAAGACCTGTTAAAAATAGCTGGAACTGTGTTTGTGGGGTTTTCAATGTGAATGAAACCGGCAGTGACCTAATAAGGAGTAAACCGACAAAATGTTTTAGGTTTCTGGGTTGGATGTAGGACTGGGATGTCAGAATTCAGATTTTTTTTAAATTTATTTTTTTTAATGCCAAAATTTAAAGACTTGTTTATGTCTTATTTTAACGTGGATATAAAGCTGTTGGTTGAATATATTTAAGTAAAAAATTTAATATTTGCCTTTTTTTATATAGTGGAGTAGAAGTATAAAGCTATATAAAATAGAAATACTCAAGTAAAGTAGAAGTATTTCAAAATTGTACTTTAGTAGACTACTTGAGTAAATGTATTATTTCTGCATACTCTTTTGAACCTTTAATATAATTCCACATTAAGAAATTACTGAAATAAATTAATACAAAAAATGAAATTAATATGCATTTAAATTTAGAATACTAAGATAATAAATAAAATTAATTTGTAAAACAATAAATTACACTAAGTGCACTTAAACCGCCTACTGAATGCTGAATAATACAATAATACACATAATAAATGTAAGAAATATAAAAACATTAGACCAAAATAAATTGGACAAAATATGTTTTCACAATATGTCTGCACCGTGACAAATTATTGAAAACTCCTCGATTTGTTTTCATGGTTACTCAGTAAAAACAGGTGAAAGCCCAAAACTGTAATGGTAAAGGGTGTGCTGGATTTATACAACGTGGATTAGTATTTTTCTGAAAAAGACGGGGGCAAAACATTAATTTTATATTGATAATACCCTTTAAAACATGAAATATAAAATTCACCAAGCTGTAGCTGAATGCCTGGGCTAACCAAGGATAATCTTGTGAGAAACACTTCCACGCCATTCAGTCTCTAGCACTGAAGTCAGGCATTTAACCCCAACGTGTGCTGAGTGACAGCGCGGTAAGATTGCGGTTGAATAAACGCAGCTCCCAGATGTAAAGATGTGGATGTGTGTTAAGTGCAAATGTGCTTCACGTGTTGCTGATTTCCCCTTTTTCTGTCGGTTTACTGGAGGCGAGGATGGCAAGGTTAAAAAGGTAATTCAATCCACTTTATTGATGTGGAGATCAATTGTTCAGAGGGAGATATTTGTGTTTCAGCACTTAAATAAATGATGCGTCTGACTGTACATTAAATACGATACGTTATTGACATCATGCCAAGATTCACATAGTGAAGTCTCCCTCAAGACAAGAGCCAGTTTAAAACACAGAATATACTGTGCAAAGAGAAATGTCATGTCATTTGGAAAATAAATCAGCACGCACGCAGTGATGAATAAATAATTATTTCTTTACCTCCTTTTTAACTAAAGTCACATGACCATGCATGTTCTCTTTTCTGCACTTCATATCCACAGAGTAACATGTATGTCTGGGGTTTCCCAGCGCAACCGCAGTCAGCCAATCAGCAGCTCCACTGGAGCGAAGGGCTGTTTCCCATCTTGATCAAGGGCACCTCAGCAGTACATGAAGGAGGATGTATTATTTATTTTTTAACTCCTTTTTTCTCAGGTGGTGCAGGAATTTTAAATGTCTCTAAACCTTCTGCATGCCCTATTTTACAATATGACCCCTAACCATGGTGTAATGCAACGCCCTGTTCTCCCTGCTCTTAGATGACTGTTATTAAATGTTTTGCGGCACAAATCAATTGTACATTTGCTCTGGCAGTTTGATGTCAATGGTGCTTAAGCTTAACACTTAAGCTGCAGTTTCCCCTGAGAGACCAAAATGTACACAAAGCTTCTTAGAGTTTCTTTTATTAACATAGCATTGAACAACAAGCTGCTTATTTTCCAAAGCAGTTGCATTTGTTTTTGGAAGAACCAGAATGCCTGAAGAACATGGAAAAGCCCACTGGATGCTCAAACTGTTAAGACTGCCCGACAGGATGCAACATGACGTAAAATTAAACCATACATATGAAATGATAAATTAATTATTATTATTATTATTATTATTATTATTTTTTACATTGTTTTAAGAGTAGTCCCTGTTGCCTCAGTTACTGGTTTACAGGTTGTTTTCTTCTCTGAATCAAAAGTCAACACATTGGCCAAGAAGACATTCCCATGCAACAGTATGCATCTATTTTTATATTGACATTTAGCCAACTTCGTTTGTTACAATCAGTGCATTTCCAGAATGAATCAGGGCCTCAAAAGACACTAAACAGGTTGTTATTTCTAGCATGGCTAGCAAGCTACATCAAAATGAATTACAAATTATTTAGAATTTATTCCGAATGAACTGGCAGTTTCAAGTACAAATATGGAAAATAAGGAAAAACATGAAGCGAGAAACAGCATAATTTTCTCATAGACTTCTATACAACCCAACTGTCTGCAACTAGTCTAACTGCTGTTTGTCCCATGCTGGCCATTAGGAATGCAGGTAC
>JAOWBC010001387.1:5821141-5831569 GCA_028566105.1 Hypoplectrus providencianus | reverse complement strand
TTTTTTTTTTTTTACCCCAAACCTGATCTTTTTCAAAACCTTAAATGTATAGTTTTGTTGCTTTGACCTAATGAAGTAGTTTAGTTTCAGAACATTTATAATAAGGATGGTGATAATTATTATGATTATTATTAATATTAATTCCTGTGCAGTTTCCACAAAAATTGTGTAATGTGGATATGGATTATTTTTTCTTTCCTTTTGTGCAGCAGGTACGTTTTTTTTTGTTTTTTTTTTTTAAATGAATGTTTAGTGATTAATACTTTCTTTAAACGTGAACTTGCTCCCTTTATATCTTTGCCGTTTATCTTACCAAGCTAAAAGGTAAAACATTCCACAGTATTCAGGGAAATGGTGCAATAAAGTCAATGTACCTCATGTTCTGTAATAAAAATCAAGGCCTGCAGCACTCAGGAGATGCTGTAGGGTGAAAGCCTTTATTGAATGAATACATTGTTGATCAAGTGATTTCAGCATGCAGTCACATGTGTTGTCTGGCTAAAGAGAAGTCATCAGTTCTGCTCTCTATGAAACCTTCCTTTCTTCTCCTATGTATTTTTAAACATAGTGTACTATTGTGGTTTATGCATTTCACTCTTGTTTACTCTACCCTTTAACTTTAAGCCTCATTCCATGAATTGTTTATGGACATTGGTTCCCTGCAGCTATTACCAAGTGATTGTCTTTATTACACAGGAGGAAGTGCTGGTTAGCACAGAGACAAAAATAAGAGGGAGCTAATAAAAGAGGTGAAACACTTTTTAGGCACCACTTGAGTGGTTCCTGGTGTACTCTTCACAGTCCACATCTTAGTAGTTTTACTTGTAGTCCAGCTTGCAATTCAAGTGTTTTATCATCATAGCCGTGAACTGAAAAATGACTAAAAATTACCTATAACAAGAATAAAAAGTACTTTTGCCATAAGCTTCTTGAGTGAAATTACTGGTGAAGTGCAGTTTTGCTGCTGAACCAGAAAGAATCGGCCCTGGGGATGTTTTCGTTGACTCATTTCTCCTTTGGTCTCCGGTGAATTCTCCCCGGCAGTGTGTGCCTTTTCACTGTCATTTCCCCCCATGGAAGCAATTTCCAATGCAGGCCTTTGGAAGGACAGCCAGTTAAACCTCAAAGGACCCCTTTACCTCACCTGTGTTCAAACCTCAAAGTGCCTTTATACAGTGTGTGAGTATATACAATATGTGCATATGCATTAATGAGCTTATATGTGGGGGTTATCATACTGTACACAGTATAGATCGGTCAGACTAAGGGGATATCCTGTCCCCTGTCTGCTGTTAATGTATTACCTCTGTCATCCTTGTAATTGGAAACTTTCTAATGCAGTTATTATGTTGCCTACATGAACATTATAACACACTTTATTTTGGTCTGATATTTTTCTCTTTTTTTCTGTCCCATATGCCAGGTAATTGTTGCTAATTGTCAGTAGAGCTGTTTTAAAAGAATAGTTTATGTTTGAGGAGGTATAATTATCTACCGTGAGGAACAGGAGTTAAAATTACTGGATTTTTATCTGTTCTGCACCTATATGCAACACTTCTCAAGAATGAGCTCAAAGTTCTGTTCACACAGGTTAAAAATAACTAGTCTATGTCCATAGATCACAGTTATGAATTTTGAGAAGTTCACAGTACCCACAAATGATTTCTTCTTTGAATCTTTGGTATTGTGCGTCACATTTGTAGGTAACTATGTTACTTATTATAGTCACGTCTTTGTAGTGACTTCACTGCCCGCATTTACATACATATTCTTACTTATTTAATCTTTTATAATGCCATGCTAGGAGGTTTTTGTCCTATACCTAGATTGGTGAATTTTTATCCTTGCGATATTTCACATGAAATTGCAAGCTTTATTTTACAACCACTAACAGTACTTGTACATATGATGACCTTTGCTCTATTTTTAGAACACACTTATGGGTGGTACTGAGAAATGACCTGTTCTGCTGCTAAGGTTGGGCATCTTCTTGATTCAAATGTATTTAAGTTCACCTCACAGCACCCAAAAGCACACAATTAATACCTTAAATCTTGTTTAATTAATACAAAAACAAAAGGGTTTTAGGTGGAGTCGCCACTAGTTCGTGATGACAAAACTCAGATTTGCTCGTCTCTAAACAGATTCAGGCTGTCTGTTTTCTGTTATTTCCAGTCTGCTGAGCTAATAGGCTGTTGGCCACACACTATGTCCTTCCTACAAACATGAGCGTGATATCAATGCTTTCATCTAACTCTCAGCAAGAAAGCTGCAACAGCTTTTAGGCAGAATATTAGAGTGGCCTACATGCTCCCCATTTGGTCAAGATCTCATCACATCACTTGCTAGTTCTATTGATTAGCTGTCTACCTTTAAACAGCTTCAATCTGAAACTCAAGTAAGGAGGCATCTGTAAAGTTCTCTGCAGGAACAGATGGGGCAGACTGAATGACAGAATTGTTCATCACAAAGAGAGGTGCAGATGTACCCGCTGCAGTAAAACATGCAGATCCTTTCTTTCATGTCTGCGTACCTTCTGTCAGTTTCACAACTAAAAATAAAGTCCTGCCCTCATTCAGTGCAGAACTGTAAGGATATGTTATAACTGTAATAAAATAGCTCAAATGAAACTGAAAAGAAAAAATTTTACAAATCATATTTTGTCAGTTATATACAAAGTGGCAGCCTCTGGGGCAGATGGGAAAAAAAACTGCACAGACTTAAATTTTAGCTCTTTGGAAAGCCATTATTGCTGACATCTAAATCAAATCAGATATCTACACTTGGTTTAACCTTGGTCTACATTAATTCTTTCACCAGAAATTATTGCATTAAATACATTATATCAAAATACCACCATGACCACAGGTCCAGTTGTAAGTCTGGATAGGGGGCAGGGCTTTAAAACCACGTTACAGGGTCAGTCAATGACTGTCAGCCACCACAATGGACGGTGGGATTGTCCATCAGCCCAACCCTGATTGACACTAATAGCACTGATTCGTCAATTTAAAAGGAGCTCAACATAGTTGTTTAAATGAGCATATTTAAGCTATTCTAATGAAGTGACTATGGCCTTTTTTCTTTTGTTTTCAAGGTTCCCGGTCAGAAATTTTGACTGGAACATCAACTTCAGTTCGACTCTGATAGGTCTAAAAACCCCACAACAAAAACAAGATGGCTTTTTCATGTGTCAACATCTATGGTAAAATACTTTTTTTGGGAAATTCATTCATATTTGTATCTTAATAAATCAGTTATTAGCAATATTGTCCAATTTCTATTATAAAAATGTTCTCAACAGGCTTGTATGCAAATTTAGCATACTGCCTTTTTATAAACTGCAATTGCTGACAATAAATAGCCCGGCTGCAACGAACCCCACTACCCCATCCAAAAATAATGTTAATCAATCTTCTTGGACTGGAACACTGTCAAACCCAAAGCTACACAAAGTCTCCATTAAAAAGTTGCATGCTCGAGCTTTTCGTGAATGTGGAGTCACAGCTCGCTGTTATGAATGCACATCACGTTTCGTAACTCCATCCTGAAAAGCATTTTTAAGTGTTCTCACAGCTTGATAATTTCCAACACATCTGCCTTCAGGCCTAATACTTGGTCCAGCTTCCCAGAAAGTGCCGCAGAAGCGCTGACACAGCTAACCTGGGCCCCTCATATCTCACTTTCCTCAATCTTCAAAGAGGTCAGTCTGTCCTGCCCTCTCCTCTCCTCCCAAAGCATCGCTCACTTCCCCCCCCCCCACATTCATTAGTCTAATGAGTTCAACTACCGACCACACAGCCAATGTCAGCCGACAGTCACACTTATCAGCCCTGCAGCCCTTATCCAAACAGCCACTCCTTCAAAATGTGATCTGCATCTCTGACCAGATCGATACGGCAAGAACAAATCCTCATCATCACTTTCAAGGTGAAAAACAGTGATAACAAAGTGGAGTTTGTTACTCTGGATGCCAATGCTGCTTTTATGCAAATCCAAATGAAGTTAGAAATTCATGTAGGCTACATAAAAAGGATTCCAAAACAACTTTCTCCATCTTTAATTTACCACCACACCAAGTGACGCGATTAGCTAAAGCTAAATTAAGGCTTTAATTCCTTTTCTGGTTCTCGTTGTGCTTTCAAGGACTTTGGTGGTTGGATTTCAGCAGACAGCACAGTTTGGTTATGATCCGTCTGGGGAGGACAGAGAGCTGATTGTGGGTCGCCTCTATTGGGATTCTGCTTTTGCAGATAAGATATCCCTCGGAGACATGATGCCTGCAAGCGCATTGTCTTCTTTTTCCAAATCCAGTCGATCATATCTGGGTCAGAATATTTGGCTAATTAAAGGGTAAAACTGTTTCTCGTAATTCCTCAACAAGGGGATGTGCCACACTGAGCATATTTTCAAAGACAATAAGGCTGTGACTGCAGATCCCCAAAGAGCTTTTATACCTCCATTTATACCGACATATCTCCTGCTCATCAGAACTATAATTTCCTGCAGAAATTGCGTTTAGGCACTTGGTATTCAATAGAGGATGTTTATCAGATTATGTGAGCCTGTGCAGTCTAATTTGCATGTTTCTGAGGGGCCAGCGTCATGACTTCAGTGCCCGCATTTGAAAGCAGGAAAGAGCAGGCAAAGATTTGATTTTGTCTTTGAGCTCTCAGAGAATCCCATTCAAACGAGCCTGAGTTCAAGATGTTTAATTTCTGCACCCCATCAGATATGCCCTCAGTGTAAATGAGATTTAAACACATCCAACAGAAAGACATCGAGATAGCATTAATAGAGCACAGTGCGGCTCCCTCTCCTTCCACTACGCCTCATCTGTATTCTGTGGAAGAAAACAGTAGAAACAAGCTTGAGGGCATTTTGTCTACTTAAGCAGAGCATGTTGTTATATATATATATATATATATATAAAGTATTCTGTTATAATAAACAGATATAATCGTAAAAAAAAAAAAAAAGGGCCCATACTTCTTGAGCTATGATGCCCATAATAACAGAGACATGTTATGCAGGAAATGAAAGGTCTTGTTGTGCTGGCATTATGCTCACAAATCAAGGTGAATGTGACTCCCTTCACTCCCTATAACCACCCCTCAGTATTCAGAGGACAGAAATGTAATCAATAGAAGGCAAAGTGTTGTGTCCCCTCTGGTGCCCTGCTGCCATGTTTACCCCACTCCCATTATTGTTTTTTCTTTCCTTTTTCCTCCGAGGTAAAGCATGGTCATGTAATTTTATGAAGAGAAAACTATCACATTGATTCGATGTTAGCAGAGCTTTGCCTAGAAGCGTTTCTGTCTTCTCTTAAGGAAGGAGAGAATCACTTCGGTATGAGCGCCACGAGGATCCCAGATGGCTGCTGTGCATTACCGACTGGACTCCTCTACATATGACTGATGGGTAAAGACAAGGCAAACATAAGCACAAAATACCTGCATTAACTTGCATGTGTCTGCAAATAAAGGTGAAGGATTTGTCTCTGCTCTTTCATTCTCTACAAAAGTGGAGCCAAAATATCATCGATATGGCTACCCTGTGCCGGTGGCGTTATTTGGAGCTGAAGTGTCTTCAGCAGTGACAAAGAGTGGAGCTTATAAAATAAGGTTCGTGCCAAACAGCCGCTCAACTAATTCAGAGCACACACCGTGATTTTATACATCCAACCTAAAGGACAGAATAGGCTGTTAGATATCACCAATAACGACCTATGTGAACGTTTCACAGTAAGGCTCACAGTACACACACGTCACCATACATACACCTGCAGTTGGCTCCAAACCACTTCTCAAGGTTTAGAGCAAAAAAACTTCCTGGTAAGGCATTATAAAGACTAGTTTAAACAGTAAATAAAGTAAGGTGAAGTAGTAACAATGGAGATTGGTCTACAGGAAGTGACATATATGTAAAATCAGGATGCATAAAACCTGTTCAAAAAGCCACGGATACTTTCGTTTTCACATGGAATACAAACCACATTCTCCTGGGTGAACGTGCAGTATTTGATCAAAGTCAGTCTGCATATTTATGTTCGGTAATATGAGAAACTGTATTTAAGCACAACCCTGTTACTTTAGTGGAGTGGTTTTATTACCTAAAGTTAACCACTTCCTGTGGGGACAGAAGGCGGGGCTGTTGGAGGAAAAGTCCAGAGCTTATGAAATTTCTGGGCACCATGGATATCTGCTTGTTTTTGTGGCAAGCAATGCAGTGAGCATAACTTAAATTGGAATAAACACAGATGCAATCATAGATTACAAAAATCATCACATTTGGAAAATATGTAAACTCCGTCAAAGGATCAAAACAAATGTTTCTGACCGGTAACATTCTGAAAATTGACTTTCACCAGAGTTATGTCATTCCTTGGTGAATGACAGGCAGTACACCAAGTCTTTTGAAATACTTCCTGAAATTCATTTTCAGCATCACTAAGAATAAGTATGTGGTATGAAGGTCTTCGAATGGTGAAAGGACAGCACTTATATAGTGCTTAACAAAACAGATGACATACATTACTCCAGCCCTTCACCGTGCCCTGTCCATGACTTCCCAGCTCTCCTTGCTCTCACAATGCAACGACAAGATTCCGTCATACTGTCAGAGGGATGAAAAAAAAGAAAAATCAAACTCATTTGCTGTTCCCTCGCCTCTTCACCCTTGCAAGAGTGGAGAATGAGCACTTTTCATTCGAATACTCTCTGGATAGACTGAATGCTGGAGAAGCTGCACTCTTCCATCAAAGTTCACCACATAGAGAAGACACAAGTGGACTCAGCCACTCAAATGGTGGAATATGCTTTGGAAATGTGGATACTGTTTGCAGTCTCATCGCTGCTGTGTAATGAATGAAAAAACCTTCAATGGTAGACGGCTGCAGCCATGACTCCAGTGCTGTATTATATTATAACAGTTCCATGGGATCTGGGATCATGGCACATGCTTTTACACATACAAACCCTTGATACAGTTTTAAACAACACATGTAAAAATATGAAAAAATAAATAAAAAAATAGGTTGGGTTCTGTTGACTTTGTACCATCTGATAATAAGCAGGGGAGCCAGAATGTCACAGCCCTGTGTTCAGTGCTGTGAAGGACGCATCAAGGGCCTTTTTTTTTGGGGCTCACAAGCATTGTTTCTGTTGGAATAGTACCAGACAGGGGATCTGAGGGAACAGGATGAATATTTAACCAGTGTTACCTCGTTGCCATCCGCTTTGCCATCTTTTCTGCAAAGTTGCAAGTTGGGATTTTATTTCCACTAGCACAGCAGAATGAAAGTTGAGCCGTTTGCTTGGATTTTATTGGATATTGCTTGTCATTTTGAGGTGGTGTGCAGACGGCATCTCAAATCACTGTCCTCAAAACAACATGAGTCAGAAGACTGACTGTAAAGGTGAAAATGACATTTTTTTTAATACACTTGTCTGTGTGAGAAATTCCTAAATCAGTGAGAGATGCAACAAAGGAAACAAACTGTAAAAAATCTAAGAAATGAAAGAAGAATGAAGACAGCAGAACGGAAAAAAAAGGATCTGAAACACTGATGACATATGTTCACCAAACCCCAACACTCACCTCTATTCCCACTATTCTTTAAACTAGTTATGAAAACCAGATTGTGTATAGCACAGCTTCAATATGTCTGAAATGCTCCTGAGCAGAAAGGTCATGAGAAGCTATTTCTGACCATACTGCACCTCCTAACCTGTGAACCATAGCTCGCATTATAGCTCTGCAGTTGTTGTGCAACACATTTCCTTTCATACATTAAGAGGTAGGGAAATGTCCTCTATTTTCTGGCAGCATCAGACAGATGGTGTGTTTCTTCTGGGAAGCATAATCTCCCAGCAAAGCTGAGATAAAACAAGTTTAATACTGTAAAATCCCGAGGTTTTATCCCTGCTCTGGTGATAACACACATATGGCTCAACATCTGGGGGGGAGGGGTGAACAGTGGCCTGGCCAGACGTCATGTGACAACTTAGGTAACTTCAATACAACTACCACTGCAGTTCACATGAATAATTATAATAATAATAAAACCATGCCAAAGGGGGCGGAGTGCCATTTTGCAGTAAAGGATGCTGTGATCAACTAAGAAAGTGCTCTTAGTAGAATGCAGATGCAGAGTATGTCTTAAGGAGTTGAATCTCACTCAAATGTCTCTTTTGCCTCTCTTCTAGTCAAAGTGATGGCAACAATAAAAAATGTGAATAAATATTTTCAGACTTTATTTGGCAGATACTTCTATGGATGTCAGTTCTTGGTGCAAAGGCAAAAAGGTGGCCCACCAAAGACTGGGCAAGGTTTGTTTTTTTCTGATCATTGGAAGTGCCTTTGCCATGTAACCAGGCAGTTCCTTCAACTCTTACCATCTCATTTAGATGAGGTTAGTCAAGATTTAAGTCAAGGCTTAAGACTTTCTGAAATAGTGAAGGTTGTGGCTGTTGCTGCCATCTAACTGTGACCCCCAGGATATGTATACATTTTATTTTGCTATCCCCACTGGATTATTTTCTCCACTGCATTTAGTGTTCTAGTGTCTACTGCATAGACAGCTGTAAGCTGTTTTGAGCGTGTTAACTGCATGTTAATTGATGAATCAAGGCTTTCAGTGCGTCTGTGAGCGTCACTCTGCAGCTGTCTGTCAGCAGGAGGAGCTGAGTGGACAGTGGCTGCCTCCAGCAGAATGACTGACAGCAGAAATTTACTGAAATTACTGATTTACTATATAGTTTTCATGTCTGCCTCAAGCTTTTAGTGGGGATTGACAAATTGAATGTAATGGAATTCTTTTCCACTGTGAGAGACGTGAGTAAATGTAAAAAAAAAAAAACACATCTAACGACGAGTCCAGTGGGGACTTTAGTCACATGGTTTTTCTTTGCCAACACCTACATGGTTTTAGGGTTCATCTTTTCAGTAGGTCTGATGTTTTCGGAGAAGCTTTACCTCCATCACTATGTGTTCAGTTCTACTAAGCTCAGTACAAAACAATGACATTATTCCTGTTGTGTCTTTAGAAGTCTGATAAAACTTGTATTTGCTGTTTATTTCCTAGTACACTGTATTGTAATTGTTTAGCTTTAGTCTTGCCTTGTTTTTTCCTTTGTGTTTATAGCAAATGTGAAATGAATTTAATATGCTCCCGTCTAATTGTTATTTCATATATATATATATATGAAACACAAAGTGCCTGCAGAGTCAGCAGTCAATAACAGCATCAAACGAAGCAGTTGATAAAGTAGATTTTTCAAAAATGTTGAATGTGCACTAAAGTATTTGTCGAATGGTTTAAGAGATTAGCTGTGGATGGACAGATAAACCCATGCAACACACAACAAAATGCATGACCCCTCAAGGCTTAGGCCTGTTGAAGATAGCTGCGTGGACTGACAGACTGACAGTATCTCACTGGAGGCCTGAGGGCCACAACTGGTCTGTGACTGCTACAGTAGACTGCACATACTCGGTGTTATCCCTGAGGGACAACTCACTTACCTCTTTCTCAGATGAAGTAAAATTTCTCAATATGAAATGGATGATGTATTTGATTCGGCTTTAAATGGATTTTTGACATGAGCTGATAAAATGACTGAAATTATGTGCTGAATACTAACAGTTTTGTGATGCTTAATACTTGATGCAAGAGGTTGACAGGAGTCCCATCATAAATACTAACAGTGTTAATAATTTAGTGTTGGATCCAATGATAGCACCGCTGCTCCACTACATGTACTGAGCTAACCCTAACCCCAACCTGTGTAGTGTAAAGGTTATGCAGTATGCATAAAAAATGATTAAAAATAAGTTCTGATTTGTTTCACTTTTTCATATTGTGCCAACTCTCTAGCACCCCACCAGCACCAGAAACTCACAGCAGCAGTGAACACAAGCACCCGAGTCAATCAATCACAGTTCTTGTGTTTCCAATGTGGTATCTCTGTAACCATCACAGCCCTGATGTGTTGTAAACCCAGCTTAAAGATTCCATGTGGGTTTTTTTATGAGCAGGTCCCTGTTTTGTTTGTCTCATCCATGTGTACAAGGGCTCACACAAGTACATGCACAATGCAGTCCACTCTCCTGCCAGAGCTTTCTACAAATCATAACTAGGATCCCTTGAGGAAACTAATCAGGTGTACTCTGTGACACAGTACCCCCAGGGCTTGTGTGTTGTTCATCAGAGAGCACAGCTAAGTTTAATGGTTCATCCTCATTAAAAAGAAGTATATGTTGCAGGATAATGGGCCCTTAAAAGCTACCTACCTTGAATATCAGGGCATGCAGTGCATTAAGTAGAAGTACTCGAACAAACATTTCTCACAGATGTGGCGGTGTTGTTCACTCTCATTCAAGGTTTCTGAAGCCTTACAGTTTAGTTTGCTATCTTCCATTAGAAAC
>JAOWBC010001387.1:5740764-5752897 GCA_028566105.1 Hypoplectrus providencianus | reverse complement strand
CCTGTGACAAATGATACAAACACATCAGAGGATAATTTAAACAGGTGGGAAGAACCGGTGTATGAAGGCGTCTCATTAAAATAAAACGCTAAGGTGACAAACAGAAGGAAAAACAATTAAACAGTCTCACAGATGTTTTTTATGGGTGAAGTTAAATTGATCACATACTCTCCTCCCACTGTGTTATCAGAGGGGCCTCTGTTTACTCGCCCCTCTTCTGTCACACACAAAGGGGAAACTGCGTACTTTTCAGCTTAGAACAATAAGCACATCAGGCTGTCAAGGCTGCTTCATAAAAAGAGAGTGGATGGAGAGAAGACAACATTTTAACAGGATGTCTGCTGCTGATTTTTGCCTGGTGCTGCTGGGTTGTTTAACCCTGTGTCATGCTGCACCAACTGTTGCTCCAACAGTTTCACCAGAGGACCAAGCCCTGGCAGAGGTAATGCAGTATCTATATTGTGTATATATGTTAGTAACTAAGAAGTATCAACCAGGTTAATATAGAGAAGAACAACTGCACATTTTTTTGATAAAATCATCCCTCTTCTTTTGGTGTCAGGGTTACATTTCTCGGTTCTACGATGATGTTGGGCTGACAAATTCCACAATTCGAAGAATCGCTATAAACTCCTTCAGCCAGGATCTAGAGGCCATGCAGGCTTTCTTTGGACTAGAGGTAATAACAATGCATGAATGAAAGCTTTGACATGGTTTGCTTTCTTGTTATCAAATAAATTATGATGCTAATGATAACTGACTAAAAATACTGATGATTTTGTTTCCTCAAACCATCATCTGACTATCAGGTGACCGGTGTCCTGAACAACGAGACTGTGGAAGTGATGAAGGCACCCAGGTGCGGAGTGTCAGACATCAGCCGTTATGGACACTTCCATGGGAAACCCAAATGGCAAAAAAGGCTGATTACATACAGGTAAATGGGAGTTAGTGTCAGCACATGAATATTGAATTAATTCTGCTCATCATTACAACATCCTGTATGAAATGATTGAACAGGATCACTCAGTACACTCCAGATCTGACCCGGAGTCAGGTGGATTCCACCATTGCTCAGGCCTTCAAGCTCTACAGCGATGTCATCCCTCTGAACTTTAAACAGATCAACAGCGGCACTGCAGACATCATGATCCTCTTCAAGGGTGGATGTGAGTCTGGATTGAATAGGATGTTCTTAAAGAGCTAGCTGATCTGTATTGGGATCCTTTTCTTTACATGAAATTACAGACCTTCTTTAGATTACATTATCTTCCTTATCCTGTTGCAGATCATGGGGACTTCTACCCTTTTGATGGGGCAGGGGGGGTCTTGGCTCATGCTAACTCTCCTGGACGGGGTCAGGGGGGGGACACACACTTTGATGATGATGAAACCTGGACTTTAACCCAAAGAGGTAAGCACACTCTTTAAAGCTGCACTGGCCACTTGAGCAGAAGTGTATAATATGTGTGGTTACCATCCATCTTTCTCTATATCATTCCATGTTTACCAGTTTAACGCTTATTTTATAAGTATTTTTGTTGTGTTTAGGTGTGAATCTGCTGCTGGTGGCAGCCCATGAGTTTGGTCACGCTCTGGGCCTGGATCACTCCAGGGACAGACGTGCACTAATGTACCCCACTTATCAGTATGTCAACACAAATGGATACAGGCTGCCGGATGATGACAGGCGTGGGGTTCAAGCCCTTTATGGTGAGCAAAAACATTGAATTCCTGATTCACATTCATGTCAGATTGAATTAAAATGATCATTCCAGATTCCGCGGATTGAAAACCAACTGGATTTACATTTTTGGCTTCAAATGAACCTTGTGACAGAATTGTCTGTTCAAGCAGTAAACAACTCAGTAATGAACAAAAACTATGTGCTGCAGTTTTCAATTTTCCACTTCTAATTCCCTAAAGTGGAATTAAATGGAATGTTTTGTTTATTCATTGTGGTTTATGAAACTCACTGAATATGAGGCATATAACATATTTTTAAAGTTATCTAAGTTGTTAGTTGTGTGATGATTTTTAATTTTTTCCAATCCATCTTCCAGGGAGCCGTACACCAGCGCCTACAACAGCACCAAAACCTAAACCTCCTCCTGGTCCGGACCCTGGTCCTGAGCCAGAGGAACCGACAGAGGCTGACCCTCTGCCCAACCCTGGAGATGAGCAGTGCAGCAGGGATCTGGTGTTTGATGCTGCCACTTCTGTCAGGGGAGACCTGTACTTCTTCAAAAACGGGTAAGTTTGAATATAATACAATCAACCCGTTTAAGTGGGACATTTTATTTTACATTATTTTAAAACCCTTCCTAGTTACTATTGGAGGAAGAGTACACTCGCGAACAAAATCCCTTTGACCAAAGTGAGCAGAAAATGGTCACAAATCAACTCTGTGGATGCTGCATATGAAGTCCCATACAAGAATGTGGTGTATCTTTTTGAAGGTAAAGGATTGTGTACAATGAAGGTGTATGCTACAGTTAACTTCATAATTCAATAACCCCTTACCATCTCTCTTCAGGGCGTAAATTCTGGGGCATAAGGGCTTTTGCAAAGACAGTAATGTCAGGCTATCCAAAGCCCCTCACCAACCTCGGCCTGCCCTCTTCAGTCAGCAAAGTGGATGCAGCCGTCTACGAGCCAACTACTAGAAAAACACTCATATTTGTCAATAACCAGTATTGGAGGTGAGTGAGGTCACGATTAAAGAGTTTATTTATTTACTTAACTGTTGTAATATTCTCACTGTTTTTTAGTAGATGAATGAAGATATTTATTGGGTATAGCTCCATTACTGCAAAGTATTTATAACAGTCTCTCTTTTCTCATTTGTAGCTATGATGAGGGAACAAATCGAATGGACCCTGGATACCCACGATACATCGTTTGGGATTTCCCTGGCATAGGCTCCAAAGTTGATGCAGTCTTTGAGAATTATGGTGAGAAATGTAATTTATTTAGCTCGCTGAAACCTCTATACAAGTCAGGAGGAGTTACCTATTTTTAGAATGACAGAACAATTTCAAAGCAGTACTTTTATATTAAAAGCATAGTGTCTGACTGTAATATAAGTAGTTTGCAATATAATGTGTTGCAATATAATTGCAAACTTGCATATCAACTGAATCCTCTCTCCCACAGGATATCTTTATTTCTCCAATGGCCCCAGACAGAGTGAATACTACCTGCCATACAAGAGGGTGATGCGTGTATTGCTCAACTACGGCTGGCTCAACTGTTATTAAGAACTCACAGAAACAAAGCTGTCTAAGATGTGACTGCATTTTGCATGATGAATCAGCACATAATTCATTATATGATATATTTCTATGATGTGTGAAGCAGCTCTCAGTGACTAACTAATGTTGTCTGTTGATGTTTTGCAAATGACAGGATCACAATGAGGCAAAGGTCAATGACAATCATAAGCATGGTATGTGCATGGTATCCATATCTGGATACACCAACTTGGGTTACACAGGAAATAATTAGCAAACAATTTAGGGCATTTGTAGGTGTTGATCATATTTAAACTGTGTTGAAATGCCCCTTTGCCTGCATGCTACAATTTTAGAATTAGGGGTTTCTTAGTGGAACCTTAGCCACATTAAAGGAAATCCAATATACAAAGAGAGCTGAGTCAATACTGTTTTCATGAACACAGATAAATTATGGGTTGTATAGGACACCAGTTGAGGCACAAAACAAACCAGGAGGTGAGTGTAGAAGATACATTCTGCAAGAGTAAGGGATATGAATAGGGGTTGGTTCAACAGGTTTTGAGATCAGTGAATTTTATGCTTCCAACCCCCTACAGTTTTGTCTGTTATCCTCACAGCAGTACTCAACAGCTAAATCTGTTTTGAGACACAAAGAGTCCCCATACTCCAGATACTTCCAAAGCCAACAGAGAACATTTCAACTGAAAAAAAAAAAAGAAATCTGTTCACAGTGAAGTCTGTTGATTGGATCCCGACCAGGACACTGTTGCTGTAATTTTACAGTTCTGTGAATGCCACACAATAAATTATATAAATGTATGTTGTCCTCAGAAAGAGGTTTAAATGCTAGAAACATGTCACCCAACCTCAGCAAATAAAATCAGCACGATGGCTGTTTACCACAAGCTAGGGTGAAATGAAAAAATGTTATTTTGTCATGTCAGAAAACCATTTGTCATGAATTTCTGGTCATTTTAAGTAACGACTGATTTAAACTTTTCAAGGGAAAGCTAACCCTTTTCTTGCCTGCTACCATACCAGATTCACAGAAAATAGGCAATATATCTAGTCTACTGTAATTAAGGTTGGAGATGTTGAAGTCTCATTACACAGTAAATTACCTCATTCGTCCCTGTTTCTGACATTCACCCACGAATTTAACAGACTTTTCAGACCATCTTGGTTGTGGGTGTGGCATATTTATGCTGTGCAATATGTCCCTGTAATCTGTGTTTTGTTCTCTGCACATAACACAGCCACACAGCCATTTAGCTTGTTACCAAATAGGCTACTGCAGGTCATTTGGCAATGATGAAGGATGAGGAATTTGAAAGCAGTGAAGGTGCAAAAAAGAAAAGCAATTGAAAATGTAATTTTTGAAAATGTATTGTGGAGCCATAAAGAGAGTTTTTTTCAGAAGGGTGATGGACGTGTATGTTTTATAACGATCAACTATGACAGAAACAATAGTCTACAATAATCACCAAAACTTGGTTCTGCATGTTCTGTGACCTAAAAATGGGATTCAGGGACACTAAGGGCTATGTCCACACTAGGCCTAGGGGTATCACTTCCAAGTTTTCAGTGTTTAACAAAGTTAAGTAACATTTCTCTAGAAAAACTAAAAAAAGTTTACACATGGTGTGTAAGATACACATGTAGATGGTCACTGACACACATAAATGTCAAGCAGCATGTAATTTGTGCACAATTTTTTTTCTCTGCATGCCTTAAATGTTTAAATCTGACATTATTTCCACAAGCTCAAAATCATATTGAGCTTTATTTGAGGTGTATTTTTACTTAAAATTTAGTATTTCCACTTACCTACCGATTTAAAGCTATAATACCCCACTGAATAATGCAAAAATTGCCATTATCACGTTTGTAACTGTACACAAGCTCTGGGTTTCAAAACAACTAAACCGGATGTCCGGTAAAGAAAATGCTCCCGGGAATAGTGTCGGGTTGTAGCCAAGGACTTTTGTTCCTCTTACTACGTACATCTCTTCCTCGCCGACTCATGCATTTTAAGCCATTACCCTTATATATTTCTTCAAGTAAACCGTAAAATTGTGTAATTTTATAACGAGTGACTCTGTTGCTAAGTGGTTATCGTTAGCTTTTAGCCACTCTGTATGTAAACAAAGCGATGACTACGACAGAAGGTTCCGGTTGACACACGGAAACAAACAAACCGGAGCACGAATTGGAAGAAGTGGATTTGCTGGTTTGCTGCAGTTTTACAGAGGTGTGTCTGCCTGCGTGCTTTTAGCTCGTCGTTATTGTAGTACATTATGTTGTTAGCAGCTTGGAGCAATTAGCTAGTCTAAGCTACAATAAAGCAGCTGTTGTAGGTTTCTGCGTGTGCGTCCCCTTGCTTGTAGTCGCGATAATGCTATTGTTGTTCTAGCTGAAGCAGACAGAAAGTTATAACACATGTATTGTTAATATTTCTGCTTCCTACAGGTCCCCGTCTCCTATGGATTCACTTAACAGTTTTGAATCTGAGATGGAAGCTGATGGACAGGGGAACTACTCTCTGTTTCCTGCTCTGGACAGCATAGCAAGTCTATCTGGGACAGCTGAGACTCTGGAGAGGTTCTTGAAAATATTGTTTCCTTAAAAACATGTCATTACAGAGTCGTGTGACACTGAAAACTTCCTGTGAAATCTGCCTGCGTAGAGATGTTTAAAAAATGCAGTTGGATTGCTGCGGAGGAGAGCATCAAATGAATAAAACAAGATAACAAATCTGATTTGACAAAACTGTCTCCTAAACATGACTTTCACAAATTCTCCGTGATAGTTGCTCGTGTTTATTTGCAGTTCCCAACATGATTAATTTCCTCATGAAGTTTTACCCTCTAGTAAAATATGGATCAATATATTTCCTAAAATAGTGATAGTTCACCAGTAATTATTATAAAAGTATCAATACATTTAATATTGCACATACTTATTTTTTTTTTTTTTATTTGCAGTGAACCACCCAGTGAAATTGCAGAGAAACCAAACCTCACATGGCTCGATGCTGCACAGGTATCCACAAATTATTTCTCACATACAATGTTGGTGCTATTATTAACATTTACCACAAGCTTCCTTAACTGCTGTGAATTTTTTGCTTTTGGTAAGTATCTATATGGTTTCTTCTGTTTCTCCTGTAGATTGTGCTGGAAGAAGCTGGTCGCCCCATGCACATAAAGGAGATAAAACAGAGAATAATCGACAGGGGACTCGTTCAATCCAAGTACTGTAATATTCCCAATTTACTGCACATTTTATTTCCCATGTGCTCGCATGTCAAGCTAAATCATGAATCATTAAGTTTTTAGAGTAGACTGCAAACATGTTCCTGGGTCTACATTGAGACTCTTGTTGTTCTCTCCCTCGCAGTGCAAAATCAAGCCTGGAGGCTGTTATGTACCGTGAGGTAAGGAGGATGTTGAATACACAGTCTGACAGCAACCTCTGCTGCTTAATGTAACAACTTGCACCTCCATTGAACATTATTCAGTTCAGCTGACACGGTACATGCATCGTCTGTATTGTTTTCTTTTCCTATTTTTCCTTTTCTTTCTTTCTCCATGTTTTTTCCATCCTGCTTCTTTACCTTTATTTTACGACTTTTTAAAGAGGCAAACATTGCTGCGCTGCTATCAGAACAAACATGCTCGGATGCTGAAGCCTTGGTCCTGCTGTATCTAACATTGGTTGAATTAATCTAAAATGACCCCCAGCTATTGGGAATCAAATTTGGCTTTTTCTCGCCCATGCATTGGCCTCAGTCTCACGTTATGTTTCAGACACAAAAAGGCAGCAGGAGATTCAAGAGGATTGAGAACAGAAACGGAGTCTTTGCACTGCTGGTGAGTTTAATGGGACACTAAATGCCAATTTCACACAAAAAAGTTCTGAAAATACATTTGACCTTTTGCGCCAGGATATTGGTCATGAATCAATACTGAAGCGTTGCTGCTGTTCATGTGCGATCTCGGCCTAAAATCAAGTGTGATGATATAGAGATGTAGGTGTAGGGATTTTGCAGCATGGATTAACTGCTATCTTGCACTCTGATAAGCTGATAGGGTAATGTTGTACACTATCTGTTATGTATTTCCTTATCTTATGGAAATCCTATTAATGGCCATGAAGGTGAATGCATCTGCATGATCCACAAATGCAGAAGTTTTAACTCATATGTTGCTGATGTTTTTTTGTTGTTACTTTATTTTTTTTTAATGTGTTGCCCCTTTGTGCAAAAGAAACAAGGAAAAAATACAGAACAGTTTAAAGGACTGTTTTGTTCAATTCTCAAACTTAATTATTGGTACATATCAGTTTTTTTCTGGCAGATAGATAAACATGGAGGATGTATTTGCTGATGGGCTGATTGAGGTTAACTGTCTTCTTAGACTACAAAAAATGATGGGAAATGATGTTGGAGAACTCATTTTCAAACCAGACATCACTGATTTCAGTGTAGGAAGGGATAAAAAAGGGAAGGTGCATAAATTCAGAGTAAAATTATATTTTTGTTTCAGTCACGGTTCTTTCTACTCATTTAATTTCCAGTAACTTTCATTGTTTGTCATAACAGCAGTTTAAGTGTAAGCTCCATCAGTGTTATTTCACGTTTTCATTTTGTATCTTCATCCCTCACCCTGAAGGCCCTTCATGCATCAACCTCAGGTGATCCTGGTAAATATAACAGACCTCTGTCTTCCTCTTATCTCCCCTCACAGACTGATGAGGAGAGGCAGCAGGCCCTGCAGGCCTTCACTGCACAGTCTTTCCTTGGCTCCCCGCAGCAGAATACCATTTCTAGTTCCGGCTCAGGTGCCTCAGGGCCCGCCTTCCCATCGCCCACCAGTTCCTCAGAGCATCGGACCAAGATGAAGAGAGGTACACGGAAAAACCAGAATGAAAAGTATCGTCTCAAGTACCTTAGACTGCGCAAAGCTGCACGTGCCATGATATTTGTGAGTAAGCCATTGACTCTTGAGAAACTGTGAGCAGTTTTCTTTGATATTTTCTTTCATATCATGCATATGTGGTATTGCTGTTTTACTTGCAGGAGAATGCAGCTCTCTGTGATGAAGTTGCCCACTTAGAAGAGAAGTTTCTTAGAGCCAAAGAGGAGCGTAGGTGAGTGGCCATGTTTCAGCAATGTTATAATTCCAAAAATGTTTGGAATTATGTATGTTCAGTCAGGAGATTATTATTGATCTAATTTTATCCAGTTTTTACTCCTATATATGATGTGTTATTGTGATCCTAAAAACTGGGCTCGATGATCCTGAAAAAAATTATGATACATTCACATTTGTATTCATTCTCATTTCCAGGTTTTTACTGAGATCATTGCTGCAGTACCAGTCTTTATCAGAAGGAGAGATACTGGCAACTCCGAGCTCAAGCTCTCATCCGCCTGTTCCGCCTGCAGCGCTAACCTCAGGTCCTGCAGCCACTTCAGGTCTGTCTGTGGGACATAACCTGGTATCAGTGGTTTCCACTGTGGAAGAAGGGCCTCTCAAAAAACCCAAGAAGGAAAGGAAAGAGAGAGGAAAGGAAAACGGAAAGGATGAGTGTGAGTGTTATAGTCATGAACTAATTACAAATTCATTACTAACTAAGTATAAGGGCCTTCAAAGAATGAAGATCCTGGAATGACATTTCTGTGTTCCAATGTAAATGTTCCTACTTGAGGGGACATCCAGGAAGATTTTATTTTATTATAATTCCAAAACCACATTAATGCAGCACAAATTCTTGTTGCAATGGCTGTAAAAAATAGAGGTGTAAAAAAATATTGATACAGCAATGTATCGAGATACTTTGACCCACAATAATTTCAATATTTTAACTCCTAACTAAAGATTCTTAAAAAAAAAAAAAAGGGTTGATCTCTTCAGACTGAAGGAATTTGAAATTGAGCCAGTAGTTTCTTAGTAACCCTGCTGACAAATAGAAAACAGGCTGAAAACATGATCTCTTAGCAGATATGTATGTGATTTGATTGGTTAGATTCATCTTTTAAGACATACGGCTCATAATTTTATCATTTCACGTTTCTTTAGTACCAAAGAAGATCTCGAAGAAGAGAAAGCTCGCAGACGGCTCCCGGAAACTGGTGCAGCCCATCCCTCTGGACTCATCTGGTCGTCCCGTCTTCCCCATCGTACTGGGAGGTTTAACGGTCTACAGCCTGGGAGAGGTCAGTGTCATGGCTTAGCTCTATTATCCCCACAGTACTGTCACGGTGAGACTCACATGTTATGTTCTTGAATAATAAAAAAAGACATATTTAGTACACGCAGCCTGTCTAAAATCTGACACGAACCACTCTGCTTCAAACCTGTCTGCCCTTCAGATCATCACAGACAGAATGTTGTTCCATGATGAGTGCGCCATCTACCCAGTGGGCTTCTGCAGCACTCGAGTCTTTGCCAGCATGAAAAACCCAGACCAGCAGTGCCTCTACACCTGCCAAATCAAAGATGGTGGAGCAGGTCCACAGGTACACACATATACTTCATAGAAATAATGAGCTCCCATCACCACATACTCTAACCTTAACCGTCACAACTAAATACCTACCTCCAACTGTTACCCTAACCTAAACATAATTCTAAACTTGACCTTAAATCAAATCGTAACCCTCCAAAAAGCCTGTAAAAAGTGAGGGCTGGCCAAACATCCTCGCTTTGCATAAATATCCTCACTCTGTAGGTAAAAAACGTAATTTACAGATGTCATTTTTACACATAACGTGCCATCAGGATGGAATTCGGCATTAAGAAGTCATGGTAATTTCACATAACTTTTTAACAATGCAACAATTCACATGCAATCTAATGATGTCTTCCTCAGTTTGAGATTGTGCCTGAAGAAGATCCTCAGAACGCCATTGTGGCTTCCTCTGCCCTCACATGCCACTCCAATCTACTGAAAGCCATCGCGTCTGTCAGGTACCGCAGCTTGCATTGCTGGTGATGAGTGTTGTTCCACCATGTTCCACCACAGATGTTTTCAAAAAGCCATGCTAGGTTTTTATAGAATTTTAATTAAATAATGACGTTTTGCAACTTTTTTTTTCTTAGTTCCAAGTCTGTTGTGCCCATTGTGCCGTCAGGAGCTGATTTCTTTGGCTTCTCACACCCAACCATCCAGAATCTCATCCAGAGCTGTCCTGGAGCACGCAAATGTAGCAAGTAGGTTCAATACACAACATGCAGCCAGGATGAACTATTTCATGCAAGAAAACTTGAACAAGATCAGTTTTACGTTTTTAAAACAGCATTTCAGCACTTATTGTGCTTAGTAATACAAAAAACTTACAATCAATTGTATTAAAATTATGGGAATGTTTTCTCCAAACAAAATATGAGATAATTGTTCTGATGTACTTCCAATAATTGAAATGTCCTAAAATTTAGAATGCAGTGAAAAGAACTGCATGAAATTCGGGCTATATGGGGTTCCAAGTTCTATTTCCAAACAGGAGACATGTCACCCTTCTGTAGAAAGCTTTCACAAAACGTTTTGATAATTCATGCATAATAACATCTACTTTAATGTGATGAGAAAAAATAATTACTATAATGTAAGAGTTTTATGTATATTGCATTTGAACTCATATTTAAGTTGCTAAAATATTCTTGAATTTGACTTTGAATAGAATTAGGTGTAGGAACCTGAACTAAAAATAATCAACAACATGAATTATAACCCTATGCATCAGGCACACCTAATCTATTCATCCTTTGAACTGTTTTTCTTAAGCTACCGATGGATACGCTTTGAGGTGTGCCGCCCTGGTGACGGCCAGGTCCCTCACAGCCTATCAGAAGATGACGCCTCAGTCAACTTTGAGGCCTACCAGAGACACCAGGGCTTCGACGACAACATCAAGACGGAGCACATAACAGGTTAAACATCAGTCTTTGGCTTGGCTGTAACTCTATTACATTTATGTTTTGTTACATTTGATCATTGCATCAAACTGTACAAGCAGCACCAGGGTTTCCTTCAGGTTTACCAACTGGGCTTGTGGCAAGGAGGTTAGAATGTCCTGCTAGGAAACTATAAATTTTTTTTTCTTGTTTTCTGACAACTGCTGTCAGATTGTCTGACCGAAGCGGAGCTGCTCAGTTATACTTTATCAACGAGAGTGTGTGTGAATAACCCTCCTTTCCAACGATGGAAGGAGTGCTCAGATCTTAGAAATACAGTGAGAGGTACAGTCCTGCAAGTGTGCCCCAAAATGAGCTTGAAGTACGTAAATATTTCAGGATTATACATATTACTGGATTATAATAATGAATGAATTCATTTTTATCACTTTACAATTGCAGCTGGGGCTAATTTTGATTTATTTCTATTCTGATGTGGCTTTTGTATTTCCCCCTATGATTAATAAACTTTTATCTTAACTGATAATATGTCATAATGTATTTGTTGATTGTATTTTATGTTAGTAATCTGAACCTGCAAAGTGACGAGCTGTGAAATAAAAGCATTGGAATAAAACATACATTATTTACTTTGAGAAGTATAAAGCAGCAGAAAATGGAAATATTCAAGTACAACTAACTCAGAATGGTATTTTAGATTTGTATTGAACTTTCTTACTCCTCAAAGTCTTTTCTTTATCGTTTTTGGATCGGAATTTCAAAATTAAATACTTTAAAGTAATTCTATTTGTTGTCTCTTGTATTGTGAATCTTGTACTTTGTCCATCCTTCCCCAGGACAGACACCACAGTCCCCTGGCTCTTCTCATCAGCACCACCTGACCTCCCCAACCATGAAGCCCTCTACCTCATATTTTAGCTCCTGATTGTGGAAATGTAAGGTCAAACATCAACACCATTTTCATGAATTGAGTTTTTT
>JAOWBC010001387.1:5714861-5731748 GCA_028566105.1 Hypoplectrus providencianus | reverse complement strand
AGGCATTGGTAAACCATAGAGCAATCATTATCAGGATGGCCCTCAAAAATTGATTAAAGGATGGGGAGGTGACTGGTTAGGGAAAATACCAAGATGCCAACAGCAACATTGAAAGGACTCGTGTTGATTAAGGGTTCAATGCATGAATGCCTATGTAGGGAGTGAACATATCATCAGGGGCCACATATGTCCAGGACACACAATGTTTGCATAAATCCTCCATTGGATCAGTTTATCCGTCCCCAAAAGAGGAATACATAGTTTATCTGTTTTGCCTCATACCTTTCCTCCCAAACCAGACAGGGTTTCATCCATGTAAAAATAAATTACAGGCTTCCATTAGACTACAGGCTGTACTTTGAACAACTGAAAGGAAATGCTTTCATAACCAACAGAACACCCAAGCTGTCTGAATAATGCCAAAAGTTGCATTAAGTCACCCAAAACCGTACAGGATAATTAATAGCTGAAGTTATCAAGATTTTATAGCACAAAGCTGCTAAACTCTGTCAGAAAATTGAAAGTGAAGAGGCAGTCTGGATGTGCAAATTGAATAAAGATGTATACACAAACACTACTGCTGTATTTAATGTAAAAGGAGCTTCATAAAAGTAAGAGGACTTGTCACATCCACAGCACAGCCTCCTTAACTACTGTTGTTTAGAACGTCATGTGGTTTGTTGTGGCATATTTTCAGTAAGACTGAAGAGAACAAACAGTATACATTGTAAATAAACAGAAAAGTGTGTAATATAATGGCTCACCCTCTTTATGAACAGCTGCATTTATTGTTGTGTTGACTCCTGGAAAGCCTTCGCTGATGTACTTTGGGTAACCAAAATCCATAACCCTTCGGTTTTCATTGTAGCTGAGAAAGACACGATATAAACAATGTGCGTCAGAAGTCATGACTCATGCTTGTCTATTCCTCTTTCAAAGCTGACACAAAACGTTTGTTCATGGTTGCCAATGCCCGGGTCACGTCACTGAGCTCTTTGCTCTCTGTGTGAGGTCCAAATCTGTCAGTAAAGTTTTTTAATGTACTATTCTCCGACTTCCAGCGCTTTGTGATTTGTTCAGTTATGCAACTATACACTTTCATTTAATATAATGCAATTACATTAAATATAAGGCAATTATATGAAACGGTACTTCATTTAAGCCAAAAAGAAAAAGTACAGTATAATTTGATTTAATTCAGTTTGCGGTGCACACATATGTTTTGTTTACATGCACGATATGGTTCCAATTGAGTCGTGCCAATTGGAGCCATTTGTGACATGGTTATGTCCCTAAACTGTGTGCCACTGTGGATAATAGCTGCACTTATTGCAACACTCAAATCTTTCATCAGCAACCAATTTTTTTTGTACAATAGTACACCATAATTTTGCAGTCTGTTTTTGTGCAGATGTCTCCTGACATGCAAGATGTGTTTCTGGTATTTATTCCCATGGCTTATCAGGGGTCTGCAGAGTTTTAACTTTACTAAGAGAAGATACCCTAAAGAGCAAGTCAAGTTGAGCCATATCATGTAGATGAAATGCATTATGCTCATGTACAATATTGGACAATTAGTAGTGATGGAAAAAAGATGCCAAAATTAGTTGTTTTGTACCTGCAGTGCTGCAATCAGTAACCCTAACCCTGACCCTTCTTTTTTATTGGAGCAGACATGATGCACTGATATGTACTGAATGCTGCTCATCCTTCAAAACCATTTCTGTGCTGGTGCCACATCATATGCAGCTGGTGCCCTTTTTAATTCTTTGCCCCAGCCCATCAGACAGCCTGACTCCACCAATGGTTATAAGTGTATATAAGACAGTCTCCATAACCGCTCTTTGGTAAGGAAAAATTGATTCGTGATGTTGCCTTACCTCCAGTAAATATCATGCATAAAGAAGAGGGTGCGTCCCGTTTTCACTACATGCACTGCTGCATCAACGTCTTGGACCCAGGCTGGAAATCCAAAGTGGCTGAGTGCTCGAGGCTTTCCCTTTATAAGAGAGCCTTTCACTGTCCAGAACATGGATTCTGTCCAAACAAAGAGAACACATTCAAATGTTCATGAATAAAAGGTGAAGTTGTTTACTTTCAGATACTGAATAATTAAAGACTTACCATGAATGAGGTAAGCGGTGGATCTGCGAGGCACATAGAAGGCTGCGTCGATGCTGGTTTCAATCTTGGGCATAAAGTTATTAATGGGACCTTCCTTGATGTCATATTGCTGATTATGTTTAATCCAGAGATATCTTGTAGGGCAAAAACAACATTGGTGGTTAGATTGAAAAAGGTAAATAAGGTTGTTTTTTTTTTTTTTTTTTTTTTTTAAGGCAAACCCATCTGTTTGAAGACTGCAAAACCTTATAAATATATTGATACTATTAAAAGTAAAAAGAAGTTAACATTTGGCATTGAGTGGTTTTCATAGCACGAGATAATCTTGCATGGATGGACCATTTGAGAATGAATCATTCAGTGATACAAGAAGATGACTTTGGATATTTTTTATTTGGATGAGCTTTGATTGGCAAAAAAAAAAACAAACAAAAAAAAAACTTCAGCATACCTATCTTTGAAAAAGAAGGTGGCATCCCCAAGTGTGGACACTGCGTCAAAGGTCAAGTCTTCAGCACATTTATTCTGCATGAGCCGAGGGAAGAGCGCGCCTGACTGCCAGGGGTTATTCTGAGAACTCCACCCAAACCTTGAAAAGTAGGCCGGACGGCCGCTGAGTGGACCTAAAGCACATCAGAATTTGCTTGTATAAAAACATTAAGGATTCAGAAATATAACAGAAATGAAATCATTCTAATAGAAGGAAATATTTTACTGTAAAGTGCATTGATATTTGCAACGTCTTCACTGGATAACAGGTTGGAGCGGGTAGATTTGTAGGTGGGGTACATCAGTGACTCTGGGTTTCTGGAGTGCTTCAAGCCCAAAGCATGGCCGAATTCATGTGCAGCCACGACAAATAGATTAAAACCTGCATCAAAACAAAGAAAAGGGATCCGATATCAATTAAAGGGATAGAGTACCCCACAATGAAAAAGACATATTTTTCATTCTATGCAAAGTAGACCCAGAGGTTTTATATGCTTAAGTGGGTGGAGGAGGGGTTAAACTCCCACATAAACAATCAATCATAAATGTGTATTAATAAATAGCTCTACAGGTAGAATTTGTAGTAGATAGTTGATTTATTCCTTCAATATTATGTTGGGCTGGCTACACAGTGGTGTCGTGGTACGTCCAACTAACTTAACAGCTTAGGTTTAATTGGTGAGTCAATGAGTCAAAGATAGTATGGGGACCTGTCCAGGGTGTACCCTGCCTTTCATCCATCGTCAGCTGGAATTGGATCCAACTCTCCAGAACCCAAGTTCAGATTTATTGGTTAGGGATAATGGATGGAAGAACTTTCATGTTGGATTGGGATTCGGTTCAGCACCTGTCCCTCCGGCTGTCCAGTGCTCAGCGTCGTCAAAATGTGTGTCCCCGCCAACTCCCATCCCTGGACCGAAAGCATGAGCCAGCGTGCCTCTGGGTCCGTCAAAGGGATACAAGTCACCATGTTCTTCATAATATAATCCACGCCAAAACATGAAATAGAAACCACAGAGAACACAATTTTCTTTCATGCCAGAAGAAAATTACAGGCTTCTGCTTGCAATCATCTAAATGCAGTCAGTGCATGATGACGCTGCCTTGGTTAGCAGGACAGAATCAATGAGACTGGATATACATCATGTTGGATAAAATACTGCAACGTTCAGGTTTCTTTCTGTAACTCAGACACTAAAATATCTATACTGGGTGGAGAAACAAGACAAACTCACCGTAGGTCACAAACTCTACCATGATGTCAGCGTTGCGGGTGTGCGACCTGACAAACGTCAGACTGCTGGCTCGGGCCCAAACACTGAAAGCTGACTCAACCAGTGAGTCCACAGTGTTGCGAGGCAAATCTCTGGTGTACCTGCCAATGCTGCAACAGCAATAGGTGAATGTCATGATGTTGGTGAAGAAAATCAGGACAAACACTGTCATAAATACCTTAAAAACATTATTGATAAAAGGAGAATAGCTACACAAATTCTATAAGCAATATAGCATGTACTTGTTGGATAGTCTTGACAATAGCTGCCCCTTTCAGCTTCTCTGTAATTATGCATCTATTCTGTATGTGGTCGAGCAGGCGTGCAGAGAAATGGATGAGGACATTCCAGACAGTGTTACATAAGTTCAAGCATGTATGGTGAACCTGGAACTCAAACGAGCCCATAATAACTCTCAGAGGCAGGAGTCCCAACCCCAAAAATCTGTAAGCCATGATGATTTGTGACAGCTGCTATTCCTTATTTCTGCCAAAGGTTTTATTGCTTGCTGCCTCAAACTGTTTCCCACATATTGGTGGGGTTTAAGGGACAACCAGACTGTGATATTTTTGGTTCAAGTTCAATCTGGGTCAGACATGCCTACAGATATATCTTTCAGACTGTAATTCTGCTCTACTTTAAAAGAGTTTAGGACCACATACATACCTGTAGGTGATGACGTTCTTGTTCCATCGTGTCCCCTGGATGTGGCTGTACTCCTCCACATCAGGGACGCCACAGCGAGGGCTCCTCATTGTCTCCAAAGTGTCTGAGTCCAGCACGCCTGTTGCATTGAGCCCAAAGAATATCTGCATGTCTTTCACCTTGGAGGTGAAGGAGGGCCCGCTCCGTTTAATGCGCCCCATCGGCTCTTTTTCCAGGTTGTAGTACTGCTGAAGGTATTCCTACGGGTAGAAATCAAGGTCCTTATCAGATGTCAAGTTGAGCTGAAGAGCCAGGTGAATAAACTACTCCACTCCTGTGCATCTCTGTTAATGCCAAGTTAGAAAGTTGAATTCCTTTGTGGATCCTCTTTTTGCAGCATGCATCATATTAGATCCATATGCTTAGTAGCATCCTTACATTATGTTCATCCATAACTTGTATGTAAATCTGCACCATTGGGTGATCATATTAACAGCATCAACTGCCAATTACACAACCTCCAATTACAAGTAAAATCCTTTAGATTAACAGATAATCAATAAGCTGAATCAACATCTTGCATGTAATATTGGTAATCAAATCCTATTCAGAATGTGTCCCATCAATTTGTCCACAGAGTACATCCACAAAAGGAAATAAGGGAAAAGAAACCAAGGATGCTGTAAGAAACTGCTAAAGCATGCAATATAACAGCTACAAGAACTCTGAGGGCAGTGCAGTAACTTACCTCCGCCCCCCACCCACACAAAAACAGAAGAAATAAACACGTTATCTCAACATCCCACGCACAGGCAACAACAGATCATTAAATGCTCCTTCAATATAAAATTCTGTCAAAATTGGTATCTTTTTGGTATTTTACAAGAGATTAAATCACATGCAGTCCAATTTCAAACTTTTGTAATGCAGCTCATGCAATTATGCACTTACTGTGGCCAGCTTCAAGTCAACCTGTGGTTCTGCGGAAGGAGTGCTCTCTGCCTCCGGCATGGATGTGGGTGCCGTAAAACACGGACCGGGCATAAGCAAGACCAAGACACAGCAGGAAAGCAGCATGACATACATTTCACAGACTTAACACTACATGAACTGTAGTGGCCTAGTTTAAAGGCATGAAGATGGAAGTTCTGGTTAATGAGAAAGCCTTTTAAATGGTCATTGTGACTCATGCCACTTGCAAATCCGAGGGAAGCCTCAGACAGTACTATGGAATTAGGGAGGGGTTTGCAGACGAGAAAAGAAAGAAATGACATTTGAAAGGTTTTGGTCATGTGACATGTTTGGTCCAATGATGATCTAAATGGATGAGGCATTCGGTGCTTGGTTCCCATTTCAACATCTCATTATAATTAAAGAGTAAATTTGCTTCTTCAGTGATTAACCTCTTATTGCATTACCCCCATCATTAAGGGAATGGGGTCAACAGTATAAACCACATAGAAGTTGTATAAAGGCATTAGAACATAATGATGGACGTAGATGACATCAACTGGCATTCTCAATTCTGTCTCAAAAGTTGTTGCATCAATTTTTGGGTTTAAAAGATTTGTTACACAACTTTGCATGATGCTAAATCAAGAAAAAAATCCCTGCAGAATACCACATTAACACACCAAAAGCTTAAAGGAACTCCACAGACAAATACATGCTGCAATTTGATTTTGGTTGGTTCAAAAATGTTAGACATTTTGGAGACTTCTGTAAAATTGCATTTTTCAGGAATTGGAAATTATTTTCTGGAAAGAAACCCTGGACTATTAATATGCCGAGGAAATTCATACATCTTCTGAATGCTCAAGGTCTCTGGTTTGTGAGGCTGAGGCTGTCATTAGGTTATTATCCTAGAGGTCACAGCAGGTCCTTTATACACAGAGGTCAACCTTCAGAAAATGCTGTCACTGCAATGACATGGAGAATAGCATCATCACACATGGAAAATAATAAATAATAAAAATAAAAAAAATAAAAAATCACACCCAATTTATTTAATTGTAAGACTGTTCAAGGAATCCAGCATGCAGAGATATTCAAATAAAACTTTTATATTGCATGAAATAGCTGCATGAGACTAGAAAAAAGGGCTTAAGTCCTTATAAATAGGAACTGTAGGTACCTGTAGCACCCAATTAAGTTCAATTATCTTGAGGTCAAGGGTCAATTTTTACCTTTCTCATATTTAGCCTGAGATTTGAGTGTTATTTTTTTCTTTTCTATTTTCATTTCACAAATGTCTTCAATGTCTCATTAGAACTGAGCCCACTACATTCCTTGATAGAAGGCTAAAGAATGTTGAACGGTTAAGGTGAGGTGGATGAGATTAAGACACCAAACTAACATTTGGAGTTTTAGAGTGCATTCTGCTAACTCACAGATAATCCCAGACATGTGGTGAAACTACAGTATGAAGCAAGAAAGTATGTTCGGCAAAAACATGTTGATATTTTTCCACCATCAAAAAGTGAGCTGCTGTGATAATGAGTAAATGATTTCCTCAGTGGAGCTCCTGTGAAAAAACCTCAGCTAAACTCCCTGCGGACTGATGCAACACAATGAGCTGGGTGGCACTGCTCAGTCCCACGCATTCTGCAAGGCCTCCCGAAATAACCCCATCAAAGCCTATTCTTGTCCCGTTTTAGCAGCACATGCATGTAAGACCTTTCAATGAGAGAGCTCGCTGATGGGGAGCCGAAATTGCAGGGGTGGATTTAAGGCCTTCGAAAAAGAAAAATGGCCGCCAGCCAGGCCGCCTAGACTGGCAAGGGTGGTGCCGCGGTACATTCAGGCTACAATTACAGTTGATTGGTCATTGTGGGGCTTTATGGGACCAACCAGCATTCCTCTGCGGGGCAACATGAACCGAGTTTTCCAGAGTGCGTCTTGTTCTTTCGCAGAAAGTCCTGAAGAATTTAGGTCGCTCTGGTTTTATGGTCTGAGAACAGGCGAGGTAATGAAGTCATTTTAAGCAGGGGTGATGACTGAGAGTGTAGTTTGGAGCTGCAAGGTTACAAGCGGGGAGAGACCGCTGTGGTAATTAAAGCAGTAGAAGACTCTCTGTTTTGCCCCAAACATACACTTTCCCACTGACAGCAACAAGAAGCTGAGATGGGTGATATCTGTCTTAGACTGTTTTGTCTGTAAAAAAAAAAAAAAAAAAAAAAAAAAAAAAGTACCACTTTAAGCAGTATGTAATGATAAAGTATACTACAATAAAATTGTGTAAGTAAAGTATGATCGAAGAGTATAAAAGGATTAAAGAGGAGTCTGAGAGGTAGAACTTGCAAAAAAAAAAAAAATTCAACCTAGTGGTAAATTACTCCAGTATTAGTAATATAACCACTTAACTTCACTATGGTTCACTCCATCTTTAAATCTACTTTTCTTCCTTCTCCTGAATTCTGTTGTGGTCTTTTTTAATGCATCAGGCTGATATTTCCAGTCCAAACATGCAATATTAATATAGTTCTCTTTTAAAGTGTTATTTAATGCTTTCATGCATGATGAGGGGAGAATCTGAAAACAGAGAAAATTGGAGGATGATGTGTATAAGCAACAGCAAAAACATAAAGTGACTAATCAGTTTGTAAACACATTTTTACACAACTGCTGCAAGATATTACCCTGTGCTCATTTATCCAGTCACAGGCTTGGTACTTCCAAGATACCTCTCGCTAAAACCCTATAATGTGTGAGGTGATCCTAAGCAAACACAACCTTTAATGTCCCAGACAACCACTGTAGTCTCATTTAGCCACTTGTTAGCGACTGCCCTTTTAAGGACACTTTGTATTCGTATTTGCTAACACAAACCTTTCTGTAGTTTCTGTTACCACAGACCTTACTACAGTAATCTGAGTACCAAGCCATTCTTAATCCTTATCAAGTTTGAAAGGATAGACTCCAGGGCGCTAAAATGCTAACATACTTCCAGGTTTAAGAACTCATTCCTGTGGTGCCCCATAGACAATAGCAAACAACTTAGTTAAATAATGATGTTACCTTTAAAAATAACGTGTAAAATTGGAAAACACCTGACTCTGGCTCCCCCTGGTGGTCATATAACAAAAAGTAACCAGTGGAACATTGCAACCTCGCTAAACATTTATACTGAGATAAATGCATAAAACAATGCTTAAACTGCACTTATTTCATCAGGGATTATTTTCCTCTAAAAAGGCGTTGAGATTAAACATTAAGGAACCTATAATCACATATGTACTTCATTTATAGTGGCTTTATAAACATTTTGATGGTAGTAATTCACTTTCACAGCACTAACATAAGTACACTAACACTAGGTAATAATAATGTTCGGTTCATTTAAAAAGCTTTTACAGTCTGTAGCGGGAGGGAGAGTTAGATAGAGAGGGCATGTAGGACTTAATGGTTAATGTGCAGCTCATTGCACAATCTGTGGCAAAGCAAACAGCTTTCTGTGCCTACCATGAATAAAAATTGGTCCAAAGGTAACAAATAAGATTGTGTCTTAAAGGCTTCTCTGCCTATTTGATTTGAGCACGAGGCTGTGGTAACACTGGGGCATTAGCAGGGACATGCAGGGACAAGAGCCGTGAGTGTGTGGGTGCTCCAAAACAGTCTCTGCTGCCCTCCTATGGCATCTCCCCAATAGCATGTACAGTAGATTGCAGATTTTGCTGAGTGAGCACAGCGGGAGAAGCCACTGTGGTTTCAAGTTTTCGTGGTTTTGGGGGAAATTTGCAGTTACTCAGCATTTTAATTTAAGACCATTTTATTTCTAGATTCTCAATGTGTCAAGATTAAATTATAGTTTGTTGCAAAGTGTATTATTTTTATACATCTTAAGCATCTGTGTGATCTAAATCCTCTCCTTACTGTAAAATGATTCATACTGTGGCTCCCTGATCATGCTCTTTACAGTGATATTGTTGAGCATTTACTTGGCAGGTGATTTTGTCCAAAGATGTGTAATTTTCTGCTACATTCAAGTGACAAGCTCTGCACAGTAAACACAAATTATTTTTTCTTTAGTGTGTTTCCAGTAAATGTGTTGATACAAGCTGTGTTTTATTGTATCATTCTGCGTCATTGCAGGAAACATTGAGTCACTTGATATTGCAGGTTTGCAACTCGAGGTTAATGGCTACCACATAAGAAATTAGACTGAGGCTGACATATATGCTCAAATCATCTACATACAAGTGTATGAAAGCTCGTCTCCTCAGTAAGAGACAAAAAAATAAGATGAAAACTTTTGTGATAGAAAAGATCATTTCAGTCAACATCATAAGAAATGTTCTTAAAATAAAGATTTAGGATCTGAAACTCATGACTTAACATGTGTAGTAATGTGAAGTAATGAGAAACTTTGTCAAAATAAAGATTTGGTATCCCTAAATAATGACTTACAATCACAAAAATCCATAAAGTGCTCCTTTATTTGGGCTTTCTTTGTGAAGCAATTTGAAGAAGCTACATACACATGTACATATAACTGCATCAAGAAAAAGGTACTAAAATTCAAATGAACATATTTTGGGTGATCTTGAATCTGGATTTTTTTTTTTTTTTTTTTTTTTATCGTGCAGGGCTGATGCAGCATCAGCAAAATGTAAATCCAGCTTCCAGCTCATGACTCACTTTCTGAACAAAGCGGAGGCAACAGATTCATTAACTCTTTCATGGACTGAGAAACTTACATCTTCTTTTTAAACCAGGAACGCCTGGCCTGTTACGCTTTTTTTATTTGTTTGTTTGTGTGGTTTTTTTTAAACAATAATAATAAAAAATAAAGTTTGCTCTCAACACCCATTCAAATGAATACCTGATATGCACGATGAAACAGTGAAAACCACCTAAGTAAAAATGAAACCAGCATCAGTTCTGAGAAAGGACACAAATGCTCACTGTTTATCACACTGTGACACAGCAGGGAAGTGGTTGATTTCAACAAACCTCACGTCATCCCCGCACAACCCTATTGCATCTTCCATGCCAAAATATTATGAACAGCAGTGACATTTAAGAAGCGGATTTCACCAACATGACGTGAGTCATTCCTGATGTGTCCCAGGCTGTGGGTTAGTCCTTCACTGCAATTCCTGGAACTGTCATGGCAAAACCGAAGAGGCTTTGGATTGGAAGTTACAAAAGTTCTCATTCATCCTGATAAAAAGCAGAAAAGGGTGTAAAAGGTGAATAATGGGATCTGAAAACAAAAGCATCAACATTAAAATTGTAATAATAATAATAATAATAATAATAAATTAAACTTGTAAAGCGCTTTTCAAGACACTCAAAGATGCTTGAAATGTCACTATCATAGGATGAATTTGACTTTTGGATATAAAAAAAAAACAACACCTAATTTAACACCACTTCCTCTAAGTGGAATTAATAAAAAAAATAAAAATATTAAGAAATCCTTCAAGGTGTCTCTGAGATATGTTAATCATGAGAATGGGTTGGTTTGACCTTTGACCTTTGACCATCAGATTATTTTCAGAGTGGGCCATACATATAGATTTAAATATCAAACGTTGTTTCATCTGTGGTTTACATTTGTGACTTTTTAGTCCTGTCAATACAATAAATATACTTAAATATATACAACACTTTTTTTTTTTTAAATCACAGATCAGTAGTGTGTATGTTTCCATATAATGCGTGTTTGTCTGACATTTTAAAATAACAGCAAAAATCCCCCTGGCTGCTAACTTCCCGACATGAGTCAGGAGCACTCTGTTAACCGCCGTCTAAGCAGTGATGTTACTCCAAAAATATTTGTCTCCCCAGGACACTGGAGTGTTTGGACTCAGTGTTTGTTACACCTTACATATGGTTTCACTAATGGGATGCATGTGATGTTTGTATTGTACTGTCATGCTCCTTTATAACAACAAGAGAGACCAACTGTTTGTAATCAGTGCTTTACACTCCTTACATTAATGAAGTGTGTGAGGTTGAGTTTTCTCTGGCAGCGCAGCAACTTCACACTAACCTTTACTGCAACACTAGACGTACAGTCTGATACTGAGCAAAACAACGTCATTACAAGACGTTTTCCAGAAGTATGTCGATAATAACTGGAATTGTGACAGGGTCAATCCTTCAGTCAAACGCTTCTCCTTGCTGTTGTCAGTGCAGGAATTTGAGTCAACTCTACCTAAGTACATTATAAAATGTCATTATATGAAATATTTCATTTAGAGAAGCAATTGTAGTTTTTATCATGTATCTTTTTCTACAATTTAAATGTCAGGAATTCCATTGTTGCAACAGGAAGCAAATAATGATATAGCTTTGTTGTCTCACAGGCAGTAACAGGCGGCATGTCCTTACCTGCCTCCACTCCAGAGACCTGCAGGACCCTGTACATATCAGCTGGAACATTATTATTCAGGTGTTTCATAGCCAAATATAATATTGAGAAAACATGACTATCAGTTTTCATAACCTGGAATGAAGATAATATAATTAGATTCTCTTCTCTGTGAAGTATTGATGCTTTCTAATACCATTCCTAGGTTATCATACTGTCTCTTTGCCACGGCCTCCATCAGCTAATACACACTCACAAGGCAGCCATAAGTGTCTGAATGACACGTACCGGGCTTTACGCTAACTGTTATTAGAACAGCTGTCATTTATGAACTTAATAAAAACTATTTATCCTCTATGGAGAGCAAGCAATACAGCTGTACCGTGTATGATGGATACAGCTTGGAGAGTCCACAGACTATTGGTTGAATTGTAATTTTTATAATAGCAATACCTCAGAAAAATCCTTTTCTACCTGCATTTAACTGAATAAAGTACAAAGACTAAAAGTCATTTTGGAACTGTAGAATTCCATGTTTGTTGCAGGTCTCCAAAGTTTCTATGCTGCGATCCAACCTCTTGCAGACTGCTGGACAAGTTTGGCATCATTTACGTATTAAATATGTCATTCATGCTTTGTGTAATCCTGCTGACTCTGAATCACGAACTGCTGCCAGGGGCAATATGGGAAAACACCTAATTAGGAAGAGCTGATTTCCATTATTACCACACAAAATGGGTGCAGAACATTTGTTGTCTCTTGTTTGTCAGTAAAAAGATAACTCATTCTGTAAAAACTTGTATAGATATTTCATATAAGATGTGAATCTAGATGTCATCTTTTCATCATCTGTTTCTTCTTTCTGACGTGTGTTTGTTAGTCACATCTCCTAAAACGTCTTCACCTAAAATAACTAAACGCAAGGACTATCATGAGACCAGCAGCAGTATGAGAGTATTACTAAAACTCCCTGTTTTTTTTATAGTAGGTCATCATTTATTGTATGTAAAGACTGTATTGATAATAAGTAATTATATGACAACTTGGATAAGGGAAAAAATCTAAATCTAAATACTATCATGTTATTCTTGTTTTTATTTCTAATCAATTAAAAACAAGAATTAAAGATGTTTAATTTTGCTTCATACACATTTTCCGTAACCCATTGGCAAACTCCTTCAGTCATGCCAATTTGGGAAATGGGAATTTCTTTATCAAAGCATTTTAGGTGGGTTGAAAGGAGTTCAGTCAAACCACAGTGACTACAGTTTTACAGATACAAGCACATTCTCAACAAACAGAGGAGGAAGTGGCTAGGTGCTTTTACATGAATCACTGGGACCCTTTGAAAAAAAAGTGGACCCGAGGCACTATAAATACCCTGGAGAGCTTCTTGACCCCAATGAGTGGTTTGGACGACACAGAGACAACAATGATAGCCTTACTGCTGCTGGCGCTGGCCGCTCTCTCCTCTGCTGTGCCGCTGCCGGCTGTGGACACAGACGACAGGCTTTTAGCAGAGGTAAGATCTGGCCTCTGTAATTCAGACTCTGTTTGGGCTTGTTCTGGCTTCAGCTGTTTTCTGTCATAACCAAAGAAAAACAAGGACTCCACACGGTGTGAGAGTGGATTCTTCTGCGCCTTTTTGTCATTCTGTTTGTTTTCTTTGTCAACACACAGAGGTACCTCCGTCGCTTCTACGGCCTGCCAGCCGGGCTGCAGGGCAGACACGGCTCAGCAGATGCCTTTCAGACCAAGATCAAGGAGATGCAGAGATTCTTCAAACTTAAGGTGAGCACATCTGGAAAATACTTGTTTGATGCTGCTAATACTGTAACAGTTGTTTTGTATATGTAGTATTACTTTTTTTTCTCAGTTTGAGCAATTTCATGAAAAAAGAGAAATCCAGCTTTATGATGACTGGAACTTAAACACAGCATTTACCGTGCTTGGTGCTTGATGTTTGCAATTTCTTGTCTAATGAGGAAAGAAATATCTTATATTTGGTAGGGTTAGGGTTGATCAATAGTCATATTCATTTTTATAACGCATGTGTTTATATATCTTTCATACATTTATTGTAATGATTTTGTTAATACCAAATACTTGATGATGCTTCTCCTACTATGTAGTTTATGAGATATGGACATTGTCTCATCATATTTGGAGATATGGGGATTCTTTTTTTTTTTCTTAAAACAATGAAATGTGAAAAAAGTAAAAAATAAAATTTAAAAAAGTAGCCCCCGGTGCCCAAAGGTGATAATTGGAAAACCTTTTCTCCAAACAGTTGAACAATTTTGAAAAAGCCCAGCCAACTGTTCAAACTACTAGGTCTCTCAGTGTTGTATTAGCTTGAGGAGGGATTTTGAACTGTTCCAAGTAAATTGCATTTCTATTTATGTAAAAAAAAATATAAAAAATTTGAAAAGTTCTAAATTAAGGCGCATAAAACAATTGTTTCAAAGAAATTCAAGATGTAAAAGTACATCTACCCTTCATAGCTTCAAAAAGACAAATTCTACATTACTTTACAACATTATGTTCTTACATAACCTATTTTCTTTCCATGTCTTCTGCCTCTGAAGGTGACAGGGAATCTGGATGACAACACTCTGGAGCTGATGAAGCAGGCCCGGTGTGGCGTCCCTGACATCGGGGAGTATAACCACTTCCCTCGACACGTCAAATGGCAAAACAACAATGTCACATTCAGGTAAAATCATTTTACAAGGAGTTGAGCTATACAGACATTGTTCGCCAAAATCTATATATATTTAGTCAATCAATTGGTCAATTTACCTTGTCGTCTGATCCGTGATGTTCCAGGATACTGAACTACACGCCCGACCTGAAGGCGTCTGATGTAGACAGAGCCATCCGCACTGCGTTCAACGTTTGGGCCGATGTCACCCCTCTGACCTTTAAGAAGCTGCACAAGGGCATCGCTGACATTATGATCAGTTTTGGACGAAAAGGTCATTCTGGCTTCTCATATTATCTGAATACAAGCAGAAAAACATGTGATTTTATACACTGCACCTTCCACCTCATATATTAGAGATTGTCCATGTTTGAATCTGCAGAGCATGGAGACTACAACCCTTTTGATGGGCCTAATGGACTGCTGGCTCACGCCTACCCGCCCGGCCAAGGCATCGGAGGAGACACTCACTTTGACGAGGATGAACACTGGTCCAAAGACTCTTCTGGTATGAGATATGCATAACTGCACAACATCAGCCTCTCTGCTCTATCCTGTTGATTAACTCTGAGCACCGCTCCTCCACAGCGTACAACCTGTTTATAGTGGCGGCCCATGAGTTGGGCCACGCCCTGGGCATGTCCCATTCCGACGACCCCGGCGCCCTCATGTACCCAGTGTACTCGTACACTACAGGCTTCCCTCTGGCTGAGGATGACATTGAAGGCATTCAAGCCCTCTACGGTGAGCAAATACATTTGCACATATGATTTGTGTTCAGATTTAAAACTTGAGCTTCATTCACTAGTCAAATTATAATTGATATTAACATTTTACAGGCCCAAACCCAAACCCAAGGAAAGTGAAGCCGAAGCCTGACGCACCAAACAAATGTGACCCCATGTTAACTTTTGATGCCGTCACTGAGCTCAGAGGGGAAACCATCATCTTCAAAGACAGGTACAGTAAGGCACTGTCACCAGCTCCACAGGAGGGGTCACCAAACCCCCATAGGAGGGGTCACAAGGCCCTTTCAGTTTTAGTTTCAAGGAGTGTATTAGAACCTTGTTGTTTTATCAAATACACTGTGCTATCTCAGCATTTTATGAAGTATGAAGTTTTTATGTTATTTCAGATAATGGACCAGGGTCTTGAAAAATCTTTGCTAAACTCATCCAGCATTAAGGCAAAAACCACAGAGTTTAAACCAAAGACAAGCCTGGTGTCAGCAGGAAGAAAACACTGAATTTATCAGAAAAAAGAAATTGTTATGTATTATTTACAGTAAATTGTATATTGGGATGAATCCAAACTGCTTGCTCAACACAAATCTCGGGAGTCTCTGGCTGTACAATTTGGCTTAATTTTACATTTATTTATTAGTTGCTCATTACAGTTGCTGTTCTGCATTTACTATAAAACAAACAAAAAAAAAGATGGGCCTGAACGCGATAGATAATAATAATTAAATAATCAAAGACTACCAGACTAATAACCTATATCATCTCAAACTATTACTAGTACTGAGGTTTGCATATTATTAATCATGCCACATCACTTCTGTTGCAGATTCTACTGGCGGCTGCATCCTCAGATGCCTGAGCCTGAGCAGACAATGATCAAGTCTACTTGGCCGTCCCTCCCCAACAAGGTGGACGCAGCCTACGAGAACCCAGAGAAAGATCTAGTCATCATATTTAGTGGTGGGTCATACATGCCTGTTTATTGGTATTTTGTTTTCTAACATTAGATACAGAACGTGTGAACTGACGCTCTGTGTTTCAACAGGCATCAGAATGTGGGCTTTAAATGGATATAACCTGGTGGATGGTTATCCAAAGTACATACACAAACTTGGTCTGCCTAAGAAAATCAGGAAAATAGATGCTGCTGTGCACATCGGAGACACCGGGAAGACTCTGCTCTTCACGGACGAGGACTACTGGAGGTATGTGGTGATAAGGGTCACAAGTTAAAATCTGCACGGGTCATTATTCATCTGTCAATCTTTTCACATGTAATTCTCTATTTCATTAACATTGTTTTGCTTTTATTTGTGTCCCACAGCTATGATGAAGAAACTGGCACTATGGACAGCGGCTACCCACGATCCATTGAGGACGATTTTCCTGGGATGGATGATGAGATTGACGCAGCCGGTTATCACTATGGTATTTTTTATCATGCACTGTTATTTTGACTTATTATCTTATTCTCTTGATATTACAAATATTGTTTTCTTGTGATAAAGAATTAATTTCTAATGTGTTTGTCTTGACTTCAGCTAAGGTAACATAGATGTAGTTTTAGCAATGCAATGTAAATGAAGTCAA
>JAOWBC010001387.1:5691608-5708175 GCA_028566105.1 Hypoplectrus providencianus | reverse complement strand
ACTCCATACAGAAGTGCCTGGACCGGGATTCGAACACGCGACCCTCGGCACCAAGCACTCTTGCTGTAAGGCATGAGTGCTAACCACTGCGCCATCCTGAAGACATGTGAACTATTAAAGAACACATCTGGAATTATGAAGTAAAAAAAAAAGAAAAGTGTTAAACAAACCAAAATAAGATATATAATATTTAAATACATTCTTAGAAGAAAGGACCTTTTGTTTTGAAAACGGCTTTGCAAACTTCAGGCATTCTTCGCAGTCAGATTCATGAAGTCATCACCTGTGGTTTTTAATTATCTGATGTGCCTTGTCAAGAATTAATTTGTGGAATTTCTTGCCTTCCAAGTGTGTTTTACATCCGAATGGATGCATCTGATACCCCTCTCCACCAAAGCAGTTTCAGGGCTGGTTTGGAGCCAGTGCTCATGCTGGCGAACATCCACTTTTCCACAGCCTCGGGAGCCAGGTCATTACCTACCTGTGTATACTGTGTCTGTATACTTCTCCGCTCTCTCTGCAAATTATAATAGCAACAACAATGGCAGGCTACATCAGCTCCTTGCAAATGTTGCTCCTGACCTTGCGTCCAGACACAACATGTACAACACGTTTGTGCTGCTTGTTTCGATGGACGGCGATTCCATTCTTCTTTAGCATGTAAATGTTGGACTTAATTTTAAGTTAGTGCTAACATTAGTCAGCTAGGAATAGCCTGTATCAATAAAATGACATACACAGATGAGTAGAATTCAGGTGTCAAACTGCTCAGGTGATTTGAATGACTTGATTCAGGTGTGCTTCTGCTTGCTTGGGACAAAAACCTGCAGCCACACCGGCCCTTTCATGGATCAGTTTGACACCCATGGAATACATGTACATAACTGCGTGTTATTCCTGATAACCTCACCCCCAGCCCCTGACGTAAGGGGTTGGCGGTTAAGACCAGCAAAGGGTTGGTGACACTGTGGAACCAGTTTTACCCGCCAGGAGCTGGCTCTTCGGTGGTAGAAAGAACCAATGAACCAGTTCAGGACTGCTAGGGAAATATCTGAATGAAGTATAAAGGATCCAAACATTCACTTTTCTTTATTCAGCTCCTGTCTGTGTGAGTATCCATGTAGAAAGCATGCTTGGGATTTTATAAGGGCCATGAACCATAGTTTGGAAACTAGCAGGTTTCTATCAGGTATGTTTATTATACAGCAATATCCATCAATCATTTGCATGGATCCTTGCAAATGATGAGCATTTAACAGTAAAGTAATGGGAAATTTAAGGTCCTGTATTGTTTTTGATTGAGGCAAATGAAAGGTAAGTCTGCAGGATTTTCCAAATGCACAGTAATGCCATACAGTGGTACAAACTTCAACAGCTCTTTAGAAAAACAAGCAAATCTTTGTGTGCTGTGACAAGTTGAGCTGATCTTTTGTTTGTCTGAAAAACAAAACCTCTGTGCTGAGCTGCAGTATGCTGACACAGTGCCTTGGTTTCTATTGTTACGGCAGCACAATAAGGCAGAGGGCATTTGAAAGCAATACGTCAATATTACTGTAGTCAAAGGAAAATCTGCTTCAACACCTCTGGAAATACGTGCAAAACTTAATTTTCGTGTAAAGAAACTCTTATTAGCTCATATAAAAAAATAAAAAAGAAAATAAAAAAAAAAAAGAAAAGAAAGTTGCTTGTAAAAAAAAAAAAAACATTGTTTGGTTTCAGCCTCCTGCGGGACTGAGAAGTAAAACCTTGCAGTGTTCAGAGCAGTACGGGCTCATTGTTGAGGCAAAGTGAATTAGCTGCTTGGATAGCTTGATCCTCCAGAGGATCTATGCAGGGAAGGTCAAATTACATTTGTTTGATAGTTGTTCAAGCAAGAATGGAGCACTTAATAAAGACACCCGGGTTCTGCTTGCCTGAATTAATTAAACACAGTTCAAAGCTTCTCTCTGCTTTGAAGTAATTACATCTCGGAGCCAGACCCCTGCCGAGAAGCCAGTGATTACCTTTTGATTTCTTTGCTCACTTGTCCCATACTGCCATAATGCAAACAACACGCCTAAATCAAGTTTTTGCTGTTGTTGTTGTTTGTGTGTTTTTTTAAAGAGATTAATGACAATGTTAGAATCCTCTTCCAGCTGTTGTTGACCTTAAAAAGACAAAAGAACAAGAAAATCAGGTAAAGTTTATTCAGTGAGAGATGAGGTGAGAAATAATTCTTGCTCAAACCTGCATATACGTAGGTGTTTGACACCACAGACATGCACATAGGATTAATATGCAAATACTGTTATTATAGATGTCAGCTGACTGAAACATGGCTCGCTTATTAAAGGCCTCTAGTGCCGACTTTATCCACCTGAAAAGGGTCGCTTGTTCTCCTGATTTCTGCCCCTCTTCCAGTGACTGCACTGTATTAATGTGATGACATGGCTGCGAACCATGAAAGCAAGATGTCATGAGAAGATAAAACACAAGGTCTCCACATTGTCAGAGTCTGTGGATGTATTCCAGCACGTCTGCTTCTTTACTTTCATGGGAAATTAACTTTCTGTCAGAGGAGTGTCAGAAGTTAGACGAGCATATTCCAATTAAATGTCACCGCAGGGTTTGTTTTTCTGTGTCAAACGGAAATGTCAACATTGCTGTCAAGATCTCTATTGATTCTGAGCTCTGACAGAAACTTTTTGAACCTCCGCTAGCTGTAAGTAAACTGTCCTCCTGTGACTCAGGGCTGGGTTATAAAAGTGACCAACAAATTCTGGAAAATAGTTCAACTCTGGCTAAGCTTTATTTACCTTAGAAAAGGGTCCAGGCTTGTTGGCTCCTTTCTCAAAAACATCAAAAACAATGCAGGGGTGGAATGCTTCACATCATTTCTTGTAGGGTTCATAGCACAGTTTTGGGGTTTTCAGTTTGGTTCAGTAATTACTCAAATGCAAAGAAAATGTGCACACACAGACACACACAAACACAGTTTTCATAACACACGTTGTTCCTGTTTTACAACTGAAAAGGTTAAGACGGGTGCTTGACAGGTCAAATCAACAGCACTTTCAACAGGCAGATTAGTGCTTGAGATTGTGCACTCAGTGAAATCAACATTGCTGTGTTAACTTCTGTGTGCAGGATCCAGGTTTTTATGTCCACCTATGCATTACTTTACAACTAGCAGTAGTTCTTTTACACAAACTATGTTTTCCTTAGCCAAACTATGTAGTTTTTACACAATTATCAACTGTAGCTGTAAAATAACATATTCTTCCATGTTGTGTTCAATCATGCTGTGGTATTTCCTCTGAGTAGTAGATGCATCATTTTGGCCAGCCTGCCTGCCTGTATCTTATCGTGCAGTGTGCATGTCATCACATTTGTGCTGCTTTTCTACACATCTGTGCATGTCCCAGACCAGACAGAGCGACATTGTTAAGAACAAACTGAAACATAAAGAGACATGTGAGCTGATCTTTATCAGTGTAGCTTTCTGATGAAGTTCTTATCAAAAGAAATGTCTTAATTTAAAACTTATGTTCCCACTTTAACTTTTTAACATGATTTGTTGTGCTGTTGCGTTCCCAGAATTTCTCTGCAATTTCACAGAGTTGCAGTAAGCTTTTGACCCAGTGCTATTGAATGCAGGCGGGCACTTTTTGATGTACGGCTTGTTCACTGGGTGTCAACATGCCATCCTCGACAAAAAAAATGACAAACATCTGGAAGTGCTTTCTGCAACAGAGAGAATCTGCTCAGGGCTGTTGGGCGGCCTCCTACAAACATGAAGAGAATAGAGTCTCACAAACATATGTCCTGAAATGCAAGACAACTGAAGAGATTTTGGCTCCCAAAGATCCTCTACTGTTTATTCTCACGCTCAATATTCAGGATGTAACACGTACAGTAGGATTATGGTGCAATCTGTGAAAGCCCCTTGTTTTAGTCAGCTTTATTTTGCCTATTTCTCAGTGTCTTGCAGTTTAAAAGATGTGTCAAAGAAAGAAGGGCATAATGTCCTCTCTGTCTCACAGGACAAAACACTCACACAGGAGATCTGTAAGCTGCCATGACTGAAACCGGGCTCTCTTTCTCCCTCTCTCCTTCCCAGTCACCTCCTTGGCAGGTTACCAGCCCAGTGTAGCAAAGTATTCTGCCAAACCCTGGCATGTCTGCCCACTTTAGTGCTTTTTAAGGACCATTCAAGACCACAATTATGTGTATGTGTCTGTGTATCCAGACACTTTCAAGTAAATAAAGCAAGAAAAGTTTTATACACAACATGTTGCTGAGCTGTAAAAAAGTGAAGAAAGTGCTGTGAGGGTAAACCGCTGAGATCTAAGCTTTACTTGTGTCCTGTGGAGCGACACACCCTGCTATGAGTCAGTACTGTGTATAGAGACGAATCACACTCTGCTTTGAAAACAGGATCTCTAAGAAAATATTAAATATAGTGTCAGCACTGACACAGTCTTGCCCGTATGTGCTGTGTGCTCTTTTGATGACACACCTTACAGTTTTTGCCCTTTTTAAGGTCACAGAGAAAAAAACAGAAGTTATTTAAACAAATGTGAGAAGAGTCCATTTATTACATATATTCATACATATATAAAGGTATATACAATACATACATACAAATATAAACTTCTACACCAAGCCTGGGCTCATTAGACTTTTAATTAACCAAAAGGTGAAAAGGTGTATTTCATTTCATAAAACAAAACACTGAAGGGCCCCAAGCCTTCACAGATTGCCGACATTCATAAACCCTAATATGCAGTCTTGAGGCTGATCATCCTCTCCATTCCACAAAAATACCACAGGAATGCCAAGGTGAAATCACACATGACAGCACAGAGCAGCTCGCCGTTTAAACATCAACATCTCTTCATTACCAATTATGTGAAAGTTGCTGTACTTCAGTGTTTCATTTGTTTCACAGCAGGTCGACATAAACCCGCGGTCAACATGGTCACGGCTTGTTTGCTCCTGTTGTGTAAGTGTCAGAAACAAACAGAGCAGTGAGCACTGTGTCAAAGGCTGCACCAACCTCATTTGTCAAAGACTAAACCAACTGTAGTGTCATTGTGAAGGTAAATTGACCAAGCATTAATGGACGTGGTGTCAGGTTTGGCCTGGTGGTCATAGAAAAACAATTCAAGTAATGAAATGGTCATCATTTAGGTGTAACAAGAGAAGATCTTTGTCTTTAACAGGTACAGACGTTGCTGTAAATTGTCACCCAGACCGAAAATGAATGAAAGGATTCTGTTGACGGATTGTAGAGATTGACAATTTTGGGATATATATATATGCATTAGCTTTCTAAGCGTTCCAGTTAGTTAAGATCATTGATTCCACTTTCATGTCTGTAAAGTAAGTATAAGTCTGCAGTCAGTAGCAGTTCTTAGCCTTAGGACTGGAAATGTCCTTTTAATGATTGCTTAATAGTTTTAATTTTAAGATTTTATTTTAAGATTTCAGATCATTTCTAAATGATGCATCCTTCATAAGAGTCCCCCACAAGATGACCTGTCCCAACATCCACATCATAAGCCATATCATCATCTTTCATTATTACAAACATTGAAGTGTTGGTCCCATCTATCAAGAAATAATACACTTCAAAAACAGAAAATTAGGGTTTTACACTTTTCTATACAGATTAAAGAAACAGATGATAATTAGTGAACTATATGTGACTTCTAAAGACATCCCCCTGTTTCCAGTCCTTGTGCTAAGCTAAGCTAAGCTAAGCTAACCAGCTGCTGGCTGTAGCTTCACACTGAACAAACATATATGGGAATCTTCTCAACTAACTTTCAGCTTGAAAAGTGCATTTCCCAAAACGTCAAAGTATCCCTTTCATCGCTTCAATAAACATCACATTCAAAGTCAAATATAAAATCTTAGTGGTCAACAGTTGAAAAATATCCTTCAGATTGGATATTATGAGCAATGCACAGAAGGTTTTGTATAAGCCATGTGTAAGTGCATTATTAAAAACAAACAAAAAACTACTGGAATAAGTGCAAATAGCTCTAAATATGTTCCTGTTTCATTAAATATGTACTGTATGGATATTGCTTGAAAGCTTTCGAATTGTGGAAGGTTCTCTACCGGTTTAGGTTACATGTAACGTAAAATGGGGAAAAAAATGTTCTGTGCTGTGTAGAATGCTGTACATTTAGCCATCAGTTTATGATACCTCTGCCAATAGTTCAAGAAGGCTACCTTAAACCTTTAAGACATAATCTAATGGTTACTTTGGAGCAGAGGTACTTGGGTTAAAGTAACACAGGAAAGTGTTTTGCATATATAGCAGATAAGGCACAGTTCTGGCATCAGGATGTATGGGTCTGGGTTTACTCCATCAGAACATGGATTGTGAGCTGACAAACTCCTCTGATGGAGTACACTGGCCCCTTGAGGAGTGGTCCATTTCCACAGGCACTGTTTCACAACACGATGCCCTTCACATTACAGTTCAGCACCTCATTGTGTTGGACCTGCCCCAGCTGCCGGTGGAACTGTCCCTGTTTCTGGGTCCTCCAGCAGTGGATGTTTCGTCCCAGTGTGATACTCTTAATACTGGGCAGGTGGGTCAGCATGTTACTGGGCAAGGACGCCACACCAGAGCCAGACAAATTCAGCTCCAGCAGGGAGTCCAGTCCGCTGAAAACCGCAGGGCTCAGAGTCTTGAGTTTAGGGTTATTTGAGAGGTCAAGAACTTGCAGGCTCTGGAGGCCCTTGAAGCTATTTGGTTTGATCTCCTGAAGCTGATGGAGGCCACTGATAGATAAATAAACAAGATCTTTGAGCTGGGCAAAAGCTCCCTCCTGGATGTGTGTGATAGGGTTACTGTCCAGATTGAGGTACCTCAGAGGAAGTCCTTCCAGCTTCGGTACGCTCATCAGCCGGTTTGCCGACAGATTTAAGCTTTGAATGTGTAACACTCTTCCGCGCAAAGTCGTGGAGACTGACACCAGCTTGTTGTGGGACAGATCCACGCTGACAGGTTCTCCATTAACTTTCGTTGGGAACACGTCCATATCGAACTCCTGGAAGCTGTTGTGGCTGAGGTCAACTTCAGCCAGAGGGAGGCCAGAGAAGCAGCTCGGGGGGAGGCTCTCCAGGTTGTTGTGGCTCAGATCCAGAGTCTCCAGGTAACGAAGCTTGGACAAAGCATTGGGTGTTATCTGAAAATTTAAAAGGAAGACAAGGTAAAGAGAAGAAGAAAACATTTTGGCAGTAGCAAGGTCATATTTTCAGAAGTAAAGATGAGAGTGAAAATCAACATTGACCTGAGGTGTGTTTAATAATAATATCAGTTAGGTGTGGTTTAAATTTTAAAAATTATCTGAGATGCCTATGTGTAAAATTACCAAAAGTAGAACAGCTTGCTTCACCTGTATAACAACTTTTGTTTGACTAGTTGAACACAAGGGTGGTTCATTGCAAACGTATGACGCTGATATGGCAAACATTGTGGCCAACAATTATGGTAAATTATGATTCACTTGGAGACAGGTCCTGGTGAGCTGATGACTGTCAACATTCCCATGTTTTTTAAACTTTGGTTCGGTCTCCAACAACTGATAAAATGTCTCTCTTTAGCCGCTTTCACCATAATGCTGCTAGCTTTTTTCTGTCTGCCATTCAGCAGGGTAATACACTTTTTCCCTGGAAATGTCCACTTTACTCAGCTAAAAGCACAGTGGGCTAGGGCTGTGGGAGTGAAACAAATAAAAACACACCAAAATTATTTTTTTGGTCCATCTGCCAAGCTAAAAAAATGTGCATTAATTTTCAACCAGCCATTAATCTGCATAAGATACAGTGTCACTTATACAATCTTTTCTTAACTCCTTATCTCTGAGGTACTTCTTTTTGGTTAATTTGCTTTTAACAATACTACCACCATGCTCTTTGTTTTCCTTTTATCTATCTCCTTAAGCACCAAATTTATTTTATTTTACCTGCATTTTTGAATTGACATTGCTAAATTTGGTGTACATTTTATACACCTTGAGCTCCTCTAACCACTGACCTTTGTTATAAGGTTGCTGCTTAGGTCCAAGCTAACCAGAGTCGTGTAGCCTGGACCAGCTAACATGGTGTCACTGAGCGGCCCCATGGCATTGGTGGACAGGTCCAGGTGGGCAGTGTCCAGTGGGATGGAGATGGGCATGGTAGCGCCAGGCCCCAACCCCCGGCAGTCCACCCTGGTCAGGCTGAAACTGTCGAAAAGGCCAAAATTTTCTACCTCACAGCGGCAACCATGGTGGCAGTTCTTGACGGCGCTGGACTGGACGGAGGCCAGCAGGGACAGGCCAAGCCACAGGAGGAGTGGCATAATGATCTGGGAACAAAAGAAATCAAATATTAACATTTGGAAAACCTTTTTAGCATGCCACTCCAGTTGAGATTAGAAATGTTTTGTCTCATGAAAGAACCTTTTATCACGTTGTGATCAGCAAAGCTACAATCACCATCTGAGAAATATGCACAGGCTGCATCAACAGATGTGATCAGTACAACTTGTCCAAACTCACAGAACACCTTGTTAGTGGTTTTAGAAATTAGAGGAGCTGTTCCTGCTCGATTACAATCTTCAAGGTATTTGTTCGGCTTGGTGAAAAGACTTTAAGCTTTTATTTGTGTAACTTGAGTAGCCCCAATTTCCATCCCTCTTGGCTTCCCAACGGGTGTGACCTAAATTCTTTGATCAAGGAGTTCATTTGCACTTTCTTAGTTTGCGCACCAAGAATGAGGATGCATGGTTGTAAAAATTAATGACTGTATATCAAGGCCCTTAAAATACCTCTGTCCTATCTTAAAATTAGGAAAAATGAGATGTGCCAATTTTATGAGCACACCCTGTGAGTCTCAAGAAAGAAAAACAAAATTCAGGAGCAACCTCTTATTCTATATCTAACACTATGATAGCAACTGAAATAATAGCAAGGTTCATGATTAAAAAAGGGTAAACATAGAAAATAATTACAATATTAAGTATTAAATAATAATAATAAGTATTAGAATAGATCAGTTAACAAGTGTATGAACAGATATAAAACAAGTCTATATAATTACCCCAAAAAACTTGTTTCAACCCAGCTTATTGAAGAACTCGTACCTTTTTTCCTGGTGTTGCTGTAGCTGTTGTCACCCAGTGTGTAAATGAAAAATGGGTTTACCCAGTTCAACTTTAACACTGTGTTCACACGCGAACACAATAACGTGGTTAAGAGTTATGTAATAGGTAGAAATGAACAGTCATGGTCATGTTGCATGCGATGACAAAGCATAGCGTGCTTTCAAGATACAACCCAAAGTTTTACAGCTCTTGTCCTTGAATGCAATAAACAGAACATTACTATGAGAACTTTAGCTCAAAAGCTAAAATAAAATGCTAAAAACTTAAAAAGGGTGGGTGGTATGTTTTTATATGCACATCAAGCATAGTGGTAAGTTCTTGCAAGAAAAAGCAAAGTAATAATGCTCACTAATCCTCAATTTGAAATTTATTTTAAATTGTGACTTCTCTTGGGGTATGAAGCGAAAACATACTCAGAGACTTGGGTTACGGCTGTTATCAGGTATATCTAACAGGTTATTTATCTTGGCTTATGTAAGAGGATATAGTTACATAGCTGAGTAGTGGGTCAACATATGCAGACTGATTAACACGGCTCAAAGTCTACTTAGACGGAGCTGATCACCTCTGTGCAGTGTTTCTTTTGGTTTGACCCCTGAACTCCTGGACTACGACTGGCTGCCTGTGAGGCTGATAGTGAATGAGTACGTAATGAAATGCAGCTGATAGTGAATGAGTTCATAATGTGATCAAGTGAACGATATGAGTGATTGAGTAACACGGTCACCTGCATCTGGGATTGTCTGGGTTTTCTGTTTACTGGATTGCATTTCTTTATGGAATCGTTATGGAAGGAGTGATTTCTTTCTTGAAGGAATGTGACAGTACTTTAAATACAATTAATTTGAGATACAAATATTTGAGGGAATTCGAGAAAAAAAATGTAACTATGATACTGTTGTTTAACAGCAGGGGGTGTTAAATATACAGTCCACACAAAAATTCTGCAGTTTCACTGCATTTGGGAGATAAAACCACATCCACATTCAAATCAAGGATGTAACAGCATGTTGGCTTCATGATTGTTGGAGCAGAGCTTAAGCTTAAGTTGTGATCTATTTGACTATAGAGCTGCTAGATTTTCTGCCTCTTGGTGGTGTTTTAAACCTTTTTTCCCCCTTGCTTTATGACAAAAAATATGCTCACAAAAAGGAAATATACACTATATTTTATAACTACAAAAACAAAAGTACTTAATGTTGAACATTAAATATATTGTCTTTTTACAGTTTTCAATGTTATGTATGTTATAAAAGTAAACAAATTCCATGTGTTTTATTTAGACATCTTCCCAAGTTTTTCTTATGAAACGATTTGCAACTTTAATTTGTAAAAAAAAAAAAAAAAAAAGGCTAAGAGAAATTATTTTTTGTCTGAGAAAGAACTGAGATCATAATTGAAAACAATGTATTGTGAATCCAAATAAAAGCTGTAACTTTGACATTACTGATATAGAAGGTATTGTGTATCTGAATACACATGATGACAAGCTGAATCCGAAGATGAGGACTTGTGTGTATGTGCAGGCCTGTGTCCCTCCAGCTGCAGGTTTTTACCATAGAGGAACGGGCCAGTTTTTATGACTTTTAAATTAAGCTGAATACAAAAGTCTCTCACTCACTGAACAAAATCAAACAAGATTGTTTCTGTTGATCTCTTCAGAAGCTAAATAATCCACCCATGGGCTGAGCCGCACATAAAGGACAGAGGGGGAAACTTGATGATGACTTCTCAATATTTCAGACGTATCGTAACATGATGTGTCATGTGCAGTGTTTTGGAAATTGACAATCACAGTTTCTATAGCAACTGCTGCAATTTTCTGTGTGTGTAAATCACATCATCTGCAGTCATAAAAATGATAATAGGGTCCTTTCCCGCCCGCTCTGCAATTATAAGTTGTTTCACCTCAAGCACACAGCAGCCCTCAAAGAGTTCAGTCCTGCTGGGAAACCACAGCAGAGGGATGTGCAGACTAAACATGGGAAACTGCCAGTAAAACCAAGTGGTAATAAGTTTTTTTTTTACATCTACCACTTTGGTCTTCATGAGTCCGTCACCTCTGTGTGGTTTTGTAGCCACATTCGCCCGTCCCTCCTTCCTTTCCTGCATCATTTGTGCCATCTGTTGCCTCAGCGAGGACTGTGAACTCTCTGCACCAGGTGTTCCTCTCGACCTCTCGCCAATAAATCTGGGCTAATAGCAAACTGCTGCTAGCAGCCTTCAAATCAGACACATTATAACCACTGCAATCACCCAAAGGCAGTTAGAGCTGTGAACCTCCTGAGAGGACAATTGGCAAAGGCCTGTGAAATCACGCCCCAACACCTTCTCACTTTCAGAGGTCCTTTGTCACCTTTTTATCCTTGAATCCTGCTGTTCAATGGGCATTATCGCATTTATTTATTTATTTAGTTTTTAGTAGTTATTTATTAACCTTTCTGGAGCCAAAATATACAGCACAGATGACTTCTCTGTGCTGTATATTCACTTTTTTAACTAAACTATAACTTATCACTTTGCAACCACAAGCAGACTTTTGCCAAACTCTCTTACTGTGATAATCCAATTACCGTAGCGTGTTATCTGTGTAAACACAATCATTTAATGTGTCAAAGCCAATATAAAAGCACCACTTTTATTGCCCGCAAGCAAAACTTAGTCTTTACGAGATTCCTTTCTGGCTGGCTTTTCTTTTTCTAAATTAAAGCAAAAGAAGTGCACATTTAAAGCAGAAGACGTACCAAACATAATATCTTCTTAGTTCTCCCTATTCAACACATTTATTTGAATCTCTGTCAACATAATTTAACAGTCAATTTGTTCAATATCCTCCAGTGATGTGAGGCATTCTTCTTGTCACTGAGACCGCTCACTCCCAATTTAATCTTCAAGTTGAAGGCTGAAAACTGTGTAATTAGACGATGGGTGCCACACTAATCCTTTTAAGCCAAATTAATGCACGACACCGAAGAGGAGGCAGCGAGTTTAAATTAAATTGATGGTACTTAAGTGTTTTAAAACAATTAGGCAGCACTGGGACGCCTACAGTTACAGTGAATAAATAAATACACAAGCAAAGGAGACTGATGAGTTCATCCAGTGGAGCTAGAAGAGACAGAAAAAGTGCTGGGGTTGTAGCTTACTGCATGGCCTGATTATAATCATCATTTTGTCAATGATACAGTCTGGTATTATGGGCTAACTTCACTGTCTGCTGGACTTTGGCAAAGCAGTGCCTTAACTTTTCTAATACTTTTTTGGCTCTCTTGTCATGTCTAATAATTTCCCAAGCTGGTTACAGCCGATTCTTATTATTGTGGTTCTATAAAATTGCAGAGAGAAATATTAAGATTTTACATTTAGTAGTTAACACGCAATAGTATAGATATTATTTACAGATATACTGATCTACCCAACAGGATATAAAGTACCTCCACTTCCATAATTCTTTCCTCCAACATGTAAATTATGCTAGAATGGTGATGCATTAGCAATAATAATCTAATACAACAAAATGAATTAGCAAAACACAGACAAGACTGAATGCTGTGTATATAGTGCTGAGTATGCTACATTTTGCTGTTAATCATTATGCACTTTTACCTATTTCTGCTATCTACTATTTTTATCCATTCTCAATTAATGTTGGGATTATGTTCTCGATTTGTGCTGTTAAATCGTGTTTATAAAATGTAAGAAAACATTGAAAAATGTAAATCTGAGTTTCGCAGTCTATGGTAATGTCTTTAATGTCTCGTTTAGTCAACCCAAAACCCAACATTCACTTTAATAATATGTTAAGCAGAGAGAACAGGGATTCTCCATATCTGAGAGACTGAACACACCTTTTTCTGCCATTTTTGCTTTAAACCCTTTTCATCACATATTAAAAATGTATCACACAAGCAGCACCTATCTTGTCAAAAACTTACCAGGCCTCTCTCTTTGGCTTAAACACCAGTTTTCAGCCTGTCTCCGGTTGCATTCACCCTCTCATATCATAAAAGTCTGACCAACAGTGGCAAATGTGTCTCTGCCCTCTCTGCACTACCACAGTGAGCCACTGCCATGCCCTGGGAAGTTAACATAAGAGGCGGGTAGACACTCACTGCATGGGCACCTCCGCAGATCAAATTTCTTGCAGCCGTACGTGGCAAGGCACGGTGAGAGCTGAAGACTGCGCCGCAGCCTTTTCGGATAAAATAACCCCCAACAAATATCACATGTTTCTTCTAGGCATCGTTAATAACACCTCCGACGTCAACCCCGCCCCTTCTTAGCTGTCAATCACACGCTCCGCATGCCACCTCTGCGCGCATCATTCACGTTTGTTTTCACACTCCATAAAGTTTCTTTCCTGGTCTGAATAATTTGCGGTAACGACACACGAGAGCCTGGTCAGTTCAGACGGGACACCAGGGGCGGTTTCTTAAACACAGAGGCAAACGTGAAATCTGATCTGACCACAGCGGTCCGCTGGTCTGCCGTGTCCGAAACTACACTGCTGATAGATTTGACCACACTTTATGACATACAGAAAAAAAGAAGTGAAAGAATGAAAACATGGTCCCACTTTCACTACTTTTTCGCGAGCCTATGTCCCGGGTAACTTACTTTGGTGCCTTTCATCCAGACAGTCCGCTCTTGGCTGTTTTTCACTTCACCGCTCCCATTTTCCAGACCCCCGCAGCGCTCCGGTGTCCCGGTCGTTAGACTACCTGCTGGTCTACATGAGCTCTGCGGGTCCCTCTACTTGTCTGCGCCTCCGCCACAATAAATTATCAGGGGCTGGAAACACACGGACACACTCGTCTGCTCCCATCCCATAAAGTCTTGCCTGGCTTGGGCTCGTTTTACCACCGTCAAGCCCGCCAACGTCCAAAATAAGAGTACTTCCTGTTGACATTTTCCAAAATAAGAAGCCTACTTCAGCGTATTCACTTCGTTTTACTTTTAGCAAACATACTGCGACAGTCTGTTAATTCAACTGTTGCAATTCTGCACGACAGTTGCCTCAGATACTGTCGCTATGGTGCTTTAATGTTATGCGGGTCATGCGGGTCAGAATGTGAATGAGCATGAAATGAACCATCTGAGTCGGTAAGTAGCCTAGCTAAAATACAGCTTTAGCCACACCACACATGTAACCTTAAATTCTTTTTTTTTCATAATTTTCTTTCGCCTCTCCTTAGGTTTTACGTTTGAAAGTATGTACAATTAACTGTCTCAACATATAGGCTCGTAAAAGAGATGTTTCTGAGATTAGTCTTCACATATCCTACTTGCTTAATGTTACTCTTTTATTTTGGAACCCACACAAGTGTGTCTTCCGGCTTTACACTGTAGTTTTGGTGCTGCTTGTCAGTGCGCGCTCTAGTGGAGACGCCGCGTACAAACCTACATGAAAAGGAAAGCTGAAATACAACGTTGCGCAACAAGGCGGCGGTTTGTTTAATTTGGCCTGAAGTTCGCATTTTGATGAAAGTGATTAAAATGATAATGTGAACGGAAACCAGACCTTTCCTGTTGCTGCCTACGCCGCATATCTAGCCTGGTTGTTTACAGAAAAGAGCTCTTAGTGCGGTGGGTCTGCAGGTAAAGAAGGCCACAGTAATGTTGCAATTCATTTCATATACTTACTTTCCAAACATTGTTCTCAACGCAATCTATAAGTGGACAACTGGTACATGTATTGTTTTAGTCCATAGCAAATCTGTGGAGACTTAGCCTACATCCTGTTACATGAGTTTTTGTAACACGTTTTCTGAAGGGCCAGAAACACAGAGGTCAAATGTGAGTTATGGTGAACATCTGTTGCTGCTCACACAACACTGAGGGACCTCCACTCTTCATCTGCTCCTTCAGTCACTGCTATTCACATGAGAGCATGACAGCATCACAGCACACACCCAGTGCAGGATTACATATAATTCACAGTTTTTGTCAAAAATGTGAAAAGGAAAACAAACCGTGTTCTGTCAAATTATAACCCATGTCATATATAGGCTGTGATGGAAAGCGGAACCTATTTTGACTTGTCATTTGGTGTTACACATGTAGCTACTTGTGCACACCCCCACAAACTTGGCAAACCGCTTGCCTGTTGTGGTGTCTGGGATTCTTCAAGGCTATAAAGATAAGATACGATAAGATAGGGGTGCAGACAGACAGAATGCAGACCACTGTATCAGCCTGAGAAAGGGACAAAAAACCTCAGAACCTGTGCTATGAAGTCATATGATATAAAGCAGTTTATACTCTTTATGTATAGTTTTTATTGTTGCATTAGCTGCAGCCAGTCACAGCACTCTGAACCCATTGTGTGTTTTTAACAAAGCGAAAGTTAAGATTAATCCTGCATCCAAGGCTTACTGAAATGAAATGTGGCCTAAATTATTTTCTACTATTTTGTGTACTGAAAGCGTTAATAATTGTTGCAAAAGAGTTTTTTTTAATAGTACTTTTTTTTTTTTTTTTTTTTTGCTTAAGAATGTTACGAAAGCGTCTACATATCTCAGCTCTTTATCACTGATTTGTGCTCCCTTGTTAATAAAGAGTTGTGTGGACAATATCTCCATTTAATCTACAGGTTGAAAGGAGATTTTTTTCTATTTTTTAGAATCCACCTAGGTAAATTTGAAGTTTCTCAAGTTTATGATTAGCTCCCTTTATACCGGTGTAATATACAGCAAGCCTTCTCCACTAGATGGCGCCATCCTCTCGTAAATTCCCTACTGTTTTCACAGTGAAAGTTCATACAGTGAGGGAAACCCATTTCCATTGAACCCGATGATAATTATATGAGAGTTTCTTGAAAGGAGGGGGAGTATTTTAATCCTTATTATTTATCAGATCAGTGCAGCAGCCATAATAGTATCGCGACATTCAGTTTTAATTCATTACCATCACAATGGTTTTGACCATCAAATCTGCTATCGTATTTACTAGCTCTTCACAAACCCGGATATAGTTTGTATGACAGGCTTTTGAGTCACGTTGATCTGCATTAATCATATTGAATAATATGTCACATGTTATGTGATTAATACCATTATAACCAAAAGATTTTTCCTTACATTTTTGCTTAAACAATTTCCTTGATATAAACATACTCCCCCAAAAGTTACTAGTTACTAGTTCACTGTAGCATATGCCTCATCACACAGTGGACAGTTAATGTACCTTGGAAAATCTTTTATACATAAGGAAAGGTATGATTTCTGCTTTGTCCATCCTCATTCTTGACATCTCTGTGTCTGAAGGTTTAAATAAGACATGACCTGAGAGCTGTTGCCAAGACAAGACATGGTAGAGAGTTTGGGGTCTCAAACCATTCCTCAAAGGGCCGCTGTGGCTGCAGGCTTTCATTCCTACCGAGCAGGAGCACACCAGGCACAAATCATTAAATCAACAGAT
>JAOWBC010001387.1:5638176-5657029 GCA_028566105.1 Hypoplectrus providencianus | reverse complement strand
GTCATTATCAAAGCTTTTATAATCAGAGAGAAGCAACATCAAATCCAGATGAAAGTGTGATTATAAGGTGGTTACAAACCCCCCTCTTCATATTAGGCTTGAATGCAGATTTTGGACACCTGCTGTTGTATAAGGACTCAGGTTTGGTTTAACTAGACAGTCAAAGTGCCTCTTTTCTTATCCCTCTCTATTTCTCTGCCCTTTTATCGTTTCTTCCCTGAACCTACCTACCTTGTGTTTTTGAAGAATCAGAAAACATGCATTGCACTTATCACTCTTGATGCTTGATACTTGATACTTTTGCTTCTTGCATTACATTTTGGTGGCATGGCTTCATGGATTGCATGGTCAGCCTGCCTGGTGGTTGAATACTTCCATTCAGACAACAATTTCTTAAAAATTTCTTGAAAGATTGCCATGAGGTTCATGGATCTATCATATTGATACCCTGTCTTTTTGTTTTGTAACTACATTTTCAAGTTACTTGTTTTCATTGTTTTTTTATAAGTACCTGATAAACTGAAACTAAATCAAATACTAAGCTTAGGACTAAATACATAGAGAATGAATCAGCCTCAGTTGTGCTGTGTGTTTAGTGCTATTTATCAAACATGGAAATCTGCTAACCTCAGATGGTGAACATTGTAAACATTACACAAATTCAGCAAAGGCATGTTAACATTGTCATGTAAAGATGTAAGCATGTTGATGGTACAACTAAGTTTAAAGTTAGGGACCACTATGCACCCTCAGATAGTTGCTAGCTTGGCTGTAGAACCAAATGAACCAAGTTACACCAGAGCTTTTACCTGTACTTTATGGATTCTTGTCAGCTAGAAAAGGTATGTTGGTATCATGCACATGGACAATCAGCTATGGTCTTTCTGTAAACACCAGTCCTAAATGTACTCATTCTTGACAGCCTGGCACTCTTCTCTGCAGAGTGCTTCCCTTTACTTTCCTCCAGGCAGTTGAAATCACAGGCTGTACTCAAGTTGATGCGGAAAGTGTAGTGCACATATACGTGAAGCCGACAAGTCCGTGTCATCCAATCTTTAAGGTGATAATTATTCAAACCCACACACCATCAGCTGCCTGAACAGTGGCATGGCGGAGGTTAGCATGGTCACCTCACAGCAGGAAGGAGCTAGCTTCACACCTCATATATTTACTTTGGCGTTTCTTTGTACATTTTGTTTTCCGACCCTTAACCAAAACATGACTCTGGGTGTTCCTCTTATGGCATATTCCAAAACATAGAGATTCCTGTCTTTGGCCTGGAAACCTAAAAGGTGTTGGTCAAATGTATCCTACTTTCATGGTACATTGGTTTTGCCCACAAGGGATAAGCACAGCTTTTGCAGTACCTGAAACATCTATATCATTAATGGCCGACCGTGCCATCCACAAGGTTTTGAAAAGCTTCTAATATGGCTTTATTGCTTACTTTATCTGCACTGTCCCTGCAGCATTGAGCCAGCTCACTTTTATATGATCTTTGCTGAGACACCAAACCTTTCTCTGGTCCACGAAGGTAGCTTCATACTGTAAGGTAAAGTCCACTCTTCGGGGATCATTTTCACCTCCAGATGAAAAATGAGAGCAATATCTTCTCATATCACTTGACCTACTTATACCTAGGTTGTATTGTCCGTACTGAAATGAGTGGGTGGTTTTCCCCCAGTAATTTATTTCATTTTGTTTTGCTCATACAATGGAAATGAGTGGCAGTAATGGCACTTCCTTTTCCTGCTGTCAGTTTTCTAATTTGAAGACACTGATGGAGTGTGATTAGATTAATTCCTCCTCTGATTATCTCTGACCCATATTTTTCAGATTGATCAGCTGTCACTTTGATGAATATTGTGTCAGACTGTCTCGTTGTTATTACACCACCACCCCCCTTCCACCTGCTCTACCAATGCCAATGGTGATTGCTCTTTGGTATTCATTTGATTGATGGATTTCCAGTTGTCATTTTGTGCTGTTGGTCAAATATATATTCAAGTGAAGCTTTATTCATGTAGCACTTTTTAAATGCTGAGGGGAAGAGTTGATTCAGGGTATTGGGTTTGCAAAAAATAGATTTGTTTATTTCAGCATAGCAGTAATATGACACATATAGAGGGAAATGAACAAATAACCCTGATAATGATTGTTTGAAATATCCATTTGTTAAACAAGAATGAAACCTGTTAAAAGCTGTATGCCAGCTTTGCTTTGCAACCCATCAAGTAAAATGGTTTCAAAGGCATTGGGCTGCCCCAAATACACTTTAGCTTTTTAGTCTTTTGCTATTGTTATTGAGGTCCAAATCACCACTTAAGTGCTGGCTCCTCCTGTCCATACATGATGATGCGAAAGCATAGAATGATAAAAATAGAATATTCACCTTTGCAGGCATGAGAATGTCATTGGTCACTCTCATCTCTCATGCATTTTGAATACAGCTCTTGTGGTAGAAGCAGGTTGTGAACTCAGCAAGGGAGGATTTCAGAAATATTGTGGAAATTCTTTTATAATAGGCATTAAAGGAGGGAAGAATATGAGCTACAGTGTTAAAATAATCTGCAGGGAGCTTCAGACAGTAACCAAGTGTGGCTGAATGGAGTGAAGGGTAAAACAGTCAAGGGAAAAGTGCCTGAGCTCCAGCTTTTCAGCTCTCTACCTTGTATGGCGTAGACCTTGAATCTTTTTAATCTCCGGTTTATTGTCTGTCTTTGTTTTTTCAAGCTACTGTGAAGACTGCTCAGCTCAGTTGGCCAGAAGAAGACCTCAGTCGCTCTCTAACAGTGAGCTATTGTTTGTGCTTCATCGGGCTGTCTTGTCCTTGAATTTAATAGCTATATTAATATGGTTCTTTTCTCACAGAGAACATTTGCTCAGTGTTATTGGTATGCACACATCTCTGGGTTTCAGAATCAATAATCATTGGAAGCAAATCATGACGTATGTGCCATCATGAGCACAGGATGGACATGAACACCCAAGAGCCCTTATGTTATTGCACTACACCTCTATATGAATTTATCAGCCCAGAATGTTCTGGTTCTCAACAAGTATGCGCTGAATATTTTTATTCACCTTGATGTCATAAGCTTGAGAGGCAGAGAAACTTGAACATTAATGATACTGAATATTCATCGTGCCTCAGGTCTTCTATGCTTAGAAATGAAACTGTTTTCATGCTCATGAATATTCTTGAGTAATATGTCAAGGAATATTCTTAAGGTCACCAAACTGACTTCAAAGAAGTAGAGGTGGGCTGGCAAAGACCCATGTAGATGTTACCTCAAAATGCCTTGAGTCTTCTGTTTAAGAAATGCACTTTACACACCAAATACAGCCATCTGCTCTGCCAGCCTCTCTGCTGTAGGTGTATGAGAGGAAGTTACAAGGCATGTGAAAATATGGCCTTCGCTAATATGGAATAAACTGCATTTACTTTTATGCACAAAAAATATCTCTTCATGTAATGCATGATCAATTTGCCAAATCCAGCTATTTGTAGTTGAATCAGGAATTGCCTACACAGAAAAAGATCTTACATCCAGCGTGGAAAATGAACACCTTAGGAATAATTTTCCTTACATCAGCCTTTTCCAACACCAGAGCAAACTGCTTGCACTTAATTGTGCATTGTCAGTGCTTATTAACTTGCTTATTGCTTACCTGCAGCTACCAACCTTCATTCTCCAAGAATGTGCAAGAGCAGACTGTTAATTGGATCACCCTCCTGTATGTAGGTGCAATGCTTGGTGGTGCTCACGAAGTAGGGTCAATGGTTTTCTCTTGGTCTTTTGCCTCCCAAAGTGCACAGCTAATTCAAACAACTGCTAAGCTGGATAACTATTTCAAACCAATCGTTGCTGGAAAAGTTTAATTCCCTCCTTGTGGACCTATGGCTCAATGTATTGGGGATGATTATGTTTTTTTTTTTTTTTTTCAATCAATATCACAAATCGACTTCTCTCACATGTGCAGTAGTTGTCACTAACTGGCACAGCTGACGGGATTATTTGAGAGTGGTTTGTGGTGGGACATAATGCCAGGCTTGGGATCAACAGGAGCTGTGGGCTAGAGGCTATGGCCATTAATTCTCTGCCCTCCACCACACTGACTCATGGGAGTGATTTAGGGGTTTGGTTAGAATTATGTTGATAACTTCAGTTGAGCTGATAATATTAATGGTTGCATTCTGGATTAGATGGAAACATGCCAAATATTGTTTGTGCTGGGTAATGCAGAGGCTTTCTACTTAAATTGGAGTAAGAAGATTGCAGCACTAATTGAAATGGATTTCGTTTGCACTACATTGTTAATATATTATATGCAATACCTTATGCCCATTTCGTGGCCGCCTTTCATAAATTTGCAACCTCATGTGGAGGTCCTAGATATTTTCATGTTTATGTGGCACAAGGTGCTTTTAGACTGCAGTTTCTAGTTGCAAAAACGTTTTACACTGACTATATGCATTTAGATTTTGAATGACTCAGTTACTGTTGCTCATCAAATCTTTGGTTATTTAGGGATTTTAATTAAGTCTGACAGCACATGGTGGTGGGTACAGCTATATGTTGGGATTATTATTTTAATCACACAGGAAAAAGAAATTTAAATTGATGCTAAAGTAATTTAGTGTGACTAGGATAATTGACATGGTGGACACAAGCCTTACTTTTGTTTTGATAGAGTTTGTTACATGATTGCCTTTGAAATGTGAGGTTACATTGTGAGCAAGATATTAACTGAGGGCTGAAACTCTCCTGCTGGGATTTATTGTAAACTCTGCAGTCTAATCTTACACCTCCCCTGTCCCTGCTCCTCCTCAGCTCTCCTTTATGAATAGCCCTAATTTTACAGAATGATTTAGTGGCCATAGTTTCCCCTTGCTGTTAAGGAGTTATTTTTGTACTATGTACACACTCATAAAAGCAGTATGTAGTCTACGCCTGGCCAGTTAGGACAAGTTTTCTGATTTTTAGTTTCCCAGGAAACTCACCTGGCTTTGTTACTTGGAAACAGGAATTGAATTAAGCAGCGAGAAGCTTTCCCTGCATTAGCATGTATCCATCTTTATTATCTGTATTCACCTCTGTTTACAAAGCTGATGAGCCATTCTTATTTATATGAAGCTTTTCAGGTTTATCAAGTGAAAATCTACCTTTTTAAGATTTGATGAGATATTTGTTATGGTATACAGCTAACAAAGTGCAGTAGTCACATGTTTTAAACTGAAACCTAAGCAAGGAAAATCTGCCATTTGCTATGGATACAACACAAATACTGAAATTAATTACACTGCATTCATTTACTGTTTTAAATTATGTGGTTTGTTGAGAGAATATCCTGAGCAAACAGTACCAAGATGAATTGGAAGAAGCCAAAGGATCCTTCTTGACTTTATTTCAAATGTTGCCAAGACTCAGTATATTTTCTTCAGCTCGAGCACTCGACAGTCAGTGCTGAGCCAGCTTTAACCGCTCTGATGTAATGACTCTCTCATTGCTTGTTATAATGGGCTTTATCACCCATGTGTCACTAATCCGCTGCCTCACTGGCATCTTCCGATTCTGCATGGTTTAGCCAAGGCTCCATGGTGCTTCATTACTTGGTATCCATTGCACATCTCAATAAGAAATTCAGCTCATTTTAACACGACAGGGATAAGGAAATGAGTAGGGGAGGCCTATTGGCAAAATAATAATGATGAATGCAGGGAGAAAACATTTATACATAAATGTGTACTGTCAATATCTAATTTTGACTTTTTGTCTGCTAAATGATACATGCAAACCTCTTGGCCTTTGGACAAAAAATATTAAAATCATTCTGATTCCAATTTTCTGTGTCATGTCTTGGAAAAGGCTACTTTATGTGCCTTTGATGGGGTGAATCATCCCTGATGAATTAAATCTGCATGTTTTTTGACCTTCATTGCATTCAGTCAGCTCCAAAATATGTAGGATTCATTACAATAGCCCTTTTCAGACTGCTTTTAGGCACAAAAACTGTCTGCTACCATTATGCCTTACAAACCTTCATCCTGATTCCACAACAGGTAAATATTGGCGTCCAGCGTCTATGAATTCACATTGGAATCTGGCTCATGGAATGAAGTGTAAAGAAACTTTAGTGCCATGTAAGTGCCAGCAGTGCGTGTACAATAAGTGACAGAAGCGGAAAGTGCATTAGAGACAAATTCAATCCAATTCCTAAAGACTTCTCCATTTTCTCTTGTGGGTGGCTCAAGTTGTCGGATCAGCAACCTCTGTTTTTGTTGTATTTCTCTCAAGCAATCTACCTCTTTTCCTGTTTACTGACAGATTAGCCTAGAGCAATACATTACACAGCCATGTTCTGACCAAAGTATGTTTATGTCAATTTGTTTATTTGCTCTCAACTAGTTCATGGAAGCATCCCTTATTTTCATTTTCTTCAATAAGACCTTAAACCCTTTGCTTAAAAGTTGGCTTGGACTTCAATGGAAACTCAGCTAATGTCTGGTTTAGAAATGACTGGTTTTTGTCACTTAGTTGGTGAACTATACAGGGTTGGCCCGCCATGCTGTAGCTGTCCACTGCTTGGCCTCTCCCTCAGTTCCCTGGTCAGGAGAAGATGCTGTTTTCTGCTGGGAAACTGCTGAAGCATTTCCTCCCCTGCAGACTGTTTTTCCTCGCTGTGCCTTTGATTGGAGGAAATGAGGCAGCAGAAAAGGGAATGACAACAGCCATTTGGGGGGTTTTCATATACCCCTCATCTTCTCTGCTCGTACAGACAACTTGTGACAGAAGCGGGTATTCCAAAGTTATTTCTACTCCAGTGCAAGGCTTTGATGACTTGTTGGTTTCACATTTTTAAATCTGTTTCAATTTGCTGACAAGATCTGAAATGATGGTAAAAGGCAAAGAAGAGGTATTTTTCAGGAAGTGTGATGTAAAACTAAGCAAAAGCAAGAGTGCATTTCCTCAGCTTCTGTGGCTCTGTTGTTGTTCTGTGACACTGTTGTTGTTTCTGTGTCAGTCACTGTGACAGTGCAGCTTCATGGTGGTCACACTTCTCTGCCTACTACCGCCTGAGGTGTTGCATCCATGTGGCTAAAATATGTCAAAGTGCACTCTTGGATGAATTTAATTTCTCTCTCAGATTCAAGAGAAAAGACATTACTGCTGTATTTAACTCAGCCTCTGCCAGCTCATTGCAGTCTATTTTAGATTTAATTGTCTCTGCTGGGTTGTATTTAGCTGATGAGTTTCTGGTACGACATCATGCTGATAAAGGGATTAATTGTGGCACTTTTCCTTCTGGCTTTATACATCTCAGATGAGGGTTGGGGCTTATTAACTACGATGTAAAAAATGGATGAGCCTGCCATCTCAAGGTGACAAATCATTGCCCTCAGAGCTGCTCTGCCTAATTATGATGATATTCCACATCAAATAGTTAGAATTAAAGGGCTGTTTGGGGTTCATCTCAATTGAGGCAGCAGCAATGTTTGATATTTTTGAGTTTGAGGATACAGTTGTCTGCGACACCCGTATCAGTGTAAGGTTAAGGAGGAAAACATGTTGCGACACAAACCGCATGAGCCACTTCTCTGTAACAACATGGAGGCATTGCTGTGGATACAGGTTTGAATGTTATAATTTGTCAACAAGTGGCAACATGACGTGCAGAAAGTGGTTGTTACTTTGCCCTGATGAAAACACAGATAGAGCTTGACTGTGTCAGCTGCACAATTGTTTTTCAGTTTTTAAGGCTTGGTTGGCTTGCCCAGACACGTTCCCTTCAGGAACCGTTGATCAGAGACAACTGTCATTGACTTTCAGACTTGATAATATTGATATTCATATTAAATAATTTAGTCCAGTTAATGTTATTTGGTATTTGTTTCTATATGATACAGGACACATTTTTGATTAGAGATCACATTTGCTATTTCATATTTTTAAATTGATTTATTTTGATTAGCAATGTCCTCCCAAATATATATACTACTGCCCATATGCTGAATGAATGAAACATCGGAACTATTGTCTAGAGTCCTACCAATTTGGGATTTTGGAGACCAATTGGATACAGACTTTAGAGGGGGGGGGGATTCATCAGTATCAGATATAAGAATGTTTTTTTGAGCCGAAACGAAAGTAGACCTTTATCTGTGGATTGTGCATCATTTTTTCATGATATCGTGATTCAATGTCAAGCCAATTCTATATATAGGCAAACTGACATGGTAATGAAAAGGAATTCATTAAATAGTTAAATAAATATAATTAGTGTTCAGTGTCAGCCAACTGCTGACTACTTAAAACAAAAAATAAAAATATTTATTGGTACCACTTTGATAGACCGGTATTGGCCATTAATATCGGTCAACCAAAATGTCACAGGGCTGTATTATTTCCATACATTTAATTGTGTTCATTACCACTTAGTGGGCAGAAAAGTCTTTAGGCCTGAAAGTCACTCTAGATGAAACAAAATGTTTACCTAAATCAAAAAGGCTTATCCTAAGATAGCTCTTTTTTTATTTATTTCTGAATTGTCTGTCTCCAAAACATGAGGGATTCAAATGGCTCATCTACTGTAAATACATGTCCTGAACCAATTAGTGTTTCCTAAAGTAACAGCTTTTCTAACAAACACACAAGAATGCACTGGCTGCACAGGATGTCCCTCAAAAATAAAAATATATATATAAACTAGCAGATGTGACCGAACAGCTTGTCCAAGTGAAATTAATAAACAAAGAAACACTTGGCCCTTTTTTACAGTCAGATCCTCTTCAGTTTGCTTTTACATCAGTTTAATTAATTTTTTTGTCATGAACAAACATGTCAGACAATTTGAAATGTTCTGTTCGCGCTAACTTTGTTATATTTAACTGCCCGACTATCACACAGAGCTCACATGTGCTTACAAAGCTGTGGTCTCCATCCATCCAACAGACCTGATTTATTCCAAAGAGGCATCTGACAAGCATAATTGCTATGCCAGCAGTCAGGCAGTTCCTGATCTGATCAAGTCCTAAATCCCTGGTTGGCTGCATGACAGCTTCTTGAGGCTACAGTAGTACAGACTCCAAGTCAGATTATTGATAACAAATTGGCTCATATTGTGTGTGACTGTTGGAGGAAAGAAAAATAATTCTCTGCATGTATCCAGTCCATGCCTGGTTCTGTACTGTATCAGTCAGCTGGTAAAGCACAACATTAACACTGAAATTTCCAGTGGTCTCATTCCCACTGTTCGCTCGATAGCAATGTTTTTCTATTTTTGCAAAAAAATTGTAATAGCAGCAGCGGTATGTGGTTAATTAACACTTGTCATTTGAAGGCACAGAGCAGCATTGCCTGTCAAGACCTCTGTGGTCCTGCTGGGGTGGGCGAGGTTCATTATACCCTCGGGTCAGGCCCCACCCTCTTCAGAGCAGTTTCACTAATAACAGGAAACATGGCCACTGCAGCAGATGCTAATGAGCAGCTGCCCAAAGCCTGAGACAGCCTGATTACAGCAGGAAGAGTGTAGTTAACATGCATAAATGCTCTGAAACCTCAGATGTGACTTTGCCGTGTGCTAACTGAGCTTGACAAACTGCAAAGAAAGAAGGATTATCACCAGTCAAAACGCTCCAGGGAAATGTGTTTATGTGTGCATACACTCAGAAGCATGTTTGTTTGACTCATCACCAGAGAGATGATGCCATTAATTATGCATTGTTTGTTTATGATTTCGATATCACCAAGATGCTCTTTCAACCCTCAAACTGATCCAAGACAGCCCAGCAGGGCAGCATCATGTCCCGGGAGAGTGAGGTAAACTTGTGATAACAGCCAGCACTGCTCTAATATCATTATTGTTATTACAGCTGATTGCAGAGTCTCTGTCAGTGCTGAATCAGCAGCAGCTCAATGGAATGACTGAGTTCAAACTCTGATTATTCACAGCCAACGCAGCCTGGCACTTCCTACCATGGACACTGACACCAAATTAGACAGGCATGAAAGGGGTGTTAGATTTTTTCTAAAGTGTGGTGCTCCGCTGCTCCTCCACATTGAAGTGGGTGGTACCGCTGTTTAGGGTCACGAAAGTGTTGAATTGTTGAAACTATAGTGCCTGTAGGTGAATGAATCCATTTCTATACTGTAAATTGAAGAGTTTGCTAAATGTCACTGTAACATTACATCCTGGTTACACATGTTGGCCTTTCCATTGCTTGCCCTTTTTTTTTTCCTTGCCCTGACATAAAAGGGAGAGACAGGCCTGCATGCTGTCTTTTGACCCAGATACATTGTGACTGAGATATATTCATGGTCACTGTAATTTAATGTGATATTGAATAGATGGTTGGCTCACCAAGCCCTTTTCAATTTAATTTTCTGATTTTCTTTTTTTATTTCCTTGGCTCATATTGATGAAAGCTCCTAGCAGTCTCAGTTGTCATTGGAAACAGGAGCTGGGAAACAAGGTCTTAATTTTAGGCTTGGCTTTGAATCAAAGCATGGTGCTTTTCAGGTCAGCATGTGTTTTTTTATCGAAGTGCCAGACATACTACTGTACAAACTGTTTGTTCAATTGATTGTTCAGTCTCATCTTTTTCTTCTGTTATCATGTTGTTTGTGGCAACATTTATGCCGAATCTTTTATTGTTTTGCATTTTTTTCACAGGATACTTTGCAGTCAGTGGGATGTTAGAGCTCTGGGAGCAGGACTGACTGCAGGAGCATGGTGAAACACCAACCCCTCCAGGTCTATGAGCGCCAGCTGTGTTTGTCATGTATCACTGGGATCTATGGTTGCCGCTGGAAACGCTATCAACGTTCCCATGATGACACCACCAAGGTGAGAGGGGGTGAAAACCCTTTTGTTGGGGGATCTACAAATCAGACCCTCTGTTAAAGTGCAAAGTAATTAAAAAAAAAAAAAAAAAAAAAGAACATGTCACATAATGCACAGACAGTGAAAAAGATGTATGGCAATCTGTTAATGCACTAGAGTGACATTTGACTGACTGCTGCGTTATGCAAGTCTAAATCTGTCACTTCTTACAAATTTATTCAAGCATCACATTTAGGAGATTCAGATAACCATTTCCCTTTTAAACAAAAGGACATTCGAACATAGATGTTAAAGCACCACGGTTAGCAGAGCAGTAGAGAAGAAAGCCGAGGCAACCCGTGCTGTCATTGATTATCTCACAAGATAATTAAAGGCTGTATCCACACTCATGTGCACATGTGCTCACATCAGGTTGGCAATGAATGAGACCTGATCATATCATTCTGTCATTTATCTTCTCAAGGTTATTTCAGTAAGACTGAACCACCCAAGGATATCGATTTCGAGCAATATCAGTTTTCAGATTTTTCTCTTTACATTTTTTATTAATTTTAAGTAAACGACTCTGTTTAACTTGACTATTTTCTAAACCTCCAGTGATCTAACACCAACATTTGGTAAAAAGAAAAAAAACAAGTATGGCCTTCCTTTTATTGATGTTTGGCTGCAGAATTTAAAAAAGTCATTGTTGTAGCTGTTACATTAATGTGAGTCTTTTCACAGCTCTGAATAACAAGATGGCTGTGTAGGAGGTGGGAAATTATACAAAGTATTCTGCAACTGACTGTAGGAAAAGCAATGTAAAACCCATAAAACGTTTGGCATCCGTAGATGTGTGCTCTAACATCCCATAGTCCCCCGATACCGTTGTCTCTCAACATTGATTTACAGGGAACAATTATCTTGGACCAAATATGTCCTTGCTGGCTTATCCTCCTTTCAGTAACCTTGAGCTTTCAACATAGAGGTTCATTTGACATCACAATACTCCACTATGTTGGCTAGCCTGTCATCTCTTATGCTCTGAACATGTTTCATTAGTTTAATCAGATTTTGTCATAGATGTTATCCATCAAATCCATTTTATCTGCACCTGGGTTTCTTACAGAGCAAAGAGCTTGGCTGTTTACTGCATCTGTACAAAAGTCATATTCATCATAAGTCGTGTTTCCATCAACTCATTTCTATGCACATGTACTAAACTGGAGATGCAATCATTTTTTATGAACAAGATACAAACATTAAGCACACATGACTGATCAGCTGACATGTAGAACAATTATAAGTGGCCCAATTGAGACCAGTTCCTGAAGACTTCTCTACATTTTCTCTCATGGGATGATCAAAGTTGTCAAATTAGCACAATCAAAGAGCCTGCATGCACAACTTCTTCTTCTACTCTTTACTGACTAATTAGCCTACAGCAGAACTTTACACTGCCATCTTCGGCTCAAAGTAGGTTTATGCAGCTTAGTTTATTTGCTATAAAGAGTTGATGGAAACATAATCCATAATTTCAAAATTTTGCCTCAAAATTCACCCCAACTTCATTAAAACACGGCTCTAGACTGATTAGACTTTGAGATAATGAATGTTTATGAGAATTCTATTATTTACAAGCATTCTAATGTATGCTTTTACACAATAAGGTCAGATTCTTAATAATGCCAAAAATAATCAGTATTTCATAATCTGTAATACATTTGCAGCCTGATTAAAATCTTGTGTACATACAAGACATTCACATTTAACTCCCAACCCCAAAATACTGCAGTGCTTTTTGCTAATATAAGGCAAATGTCGGCATAAGTATTACAGCCTATTCGTCCTGACCTTTCCCTTTTATCTCTATTCCAGATTTATGAGGGACACACAGGTTATTTTGCTGCAACAAACCCAAAACACACAGCACACACCCATGTGTGCACTCCCATGCACTTAGACATTTGGGTGGATCATTTATTTATGCCCACATACCATACTGTAGACACGCAGAAACCTAGGACGCAGACAATAGACTCAAGTCACTGAGCACACAGATGGCAAAGAAGACATGGGTGTGTTTAAGCAATAATACAGACACAAATACCACAAGCAGAGATTGATCATATAAAAAGCATTGCAGAACTAAATAAAGATATATAGATTTTTTTTCTCCCTCCCTCCTGTTTGCAGGAAACGGGACACCGTGTAGCTCTGTTTCCTGTTGCAAGTGGTTGTCTTTCAGTCCCAGTGATAGTGCCGAGTCAGCATTCTTTGCTCACGGTGCTCATCCTTTGTTTTGACTGTGTGGTGGTGGAAAGCAGTTGTCTTGATCCCTGTGTAAGAAGCACACAGTCAGGCACATGCACTCTGCAGGCTGAAGTCAGTTTCCACTCAGTCAATGCAGGAAGTGGATATTTCCCCTTTAACTGTCTTTTAATCCATGCGCATAAGGATTGATTGAGCCAAAATGATCTTTTCTGTTGTTGTAAATGTAGACTACTAAGAGTGTGTTTGTAAAGACGTCAGCAGCTAGGCTACATTTTGTAACAAAGTATCAACTATAGGCCTAATTAAATAACTGCAATATAACAATAAACTGACTTCAACATAATAAGAAAAGACACTTCAGGTCCTATATAACAACATGTATTTTGGAGAGGTCCCATTAATTCATATAACTTAGTATTTAATTAACTTGGGTAGAACCCTGCTTTGTATGTATATATAGTTTGGAGCAGAGAGCTGTCATTTCAATTGAGAGTGCTTCCTCGCAGGTCAAGGTGATGTCATAAGACTGAATCTTTAACAATCCCAGTAAACAAACTGTGACCAATCAAGAACAGGTATCAGGTATACGTAACTGGACCTGGGCTAATCACAGAAGCGTGAGAACTGAGAATCTCATGTTAAGACAACTGTAGACTCATTCATAATCTACAAGTGGATCATGCCATTTCTCCCCTTTTTCATCTGTGTTCACTGTAATGAGCTGTCAGCTTGACTGGCTGTCTCAGTGAAGTTGGTTCTGTCCGTGGTCTAGGTCCTTTGTAGGAAGTCGGCCCACGTCATGCAATGCAAGCTGATCTGGCCTCTCAGTAATAATTGAAAGTATTTCCATTTAGCCAGTCTTTACCATTCAGTCACACAATGGCTTTAAAAATAGAGGCAAAGCTGGTTTGCCCTCATTTGTCAGTGATCGTGTGGTCTTCATTAGCCCGGGCCAGTGGGATATTGGACACGTCACAGAGTGACATATTGATGTTTCACTTGCTTTAGATAGCAGCATTTACAACTTTAAGAGACTAAAATATAAGACAGGCAGAATTTAAATGAATTAAAATCATTGATATGGTGATGTTGACAGTAAATAGTTTCCTTGCATCCATGTTTTTTGTTTTTTTTGTATGATTTCAGTTTTTGGGTCGGTATCTTATATTCACTTGTATTCATTACTCATCACCATTCTGCTCATTTTTCCTGCATTCTGTGTGCTTGATCACATACTTGTCTACTCGTCCCTGAAGCTTTCAGGCCAAAAGGTCATATGCTTCAATACATTTGATGTGAGGTGACTCAGTAATGAGGCTTAGGGTCAGATGGGTGGCTGGATGATTTTGGCTTGTCAATGAAAATGCATACAATACACATACAGTAGATTCATCAGAAGTCATAATGTCAGTGCTTCTTTTCACACACGGGCTTTTGTTTTCTTTTCCTAGATTAAACTCTTTCACTAGACTTACTTTCTTCACAACTCCCATCCTTTTTTGGGCATTTTTTGAGTCAGTTTTGGAATCACATTTGGTGCAAGATATGATAGTCTTATAGGTCAAACACTGAGATTTATTTTGCCTCAACATTTGAATTATTAGTGTTTCACAGGAAGCATGCCTCTTGATCTGTATAGCCAGGCAGTTGTGGAGTGTGAAGTTTTGGTTTTATTTAATGGTTTACCAATTTAATATTAAGACATTTATTTGTCGGATGTGACTTAATTACAAATACACCTCATAGATATTGAAACAAATGTGTTCATAACACCTGTTTTTTTCACTGCTTTCCTATATGTCTTGTACCTCCCTATGGAGCTGGAACAGTTAGTTGAATACTTGTCAACTGACAGAAAAGGAACAGTTTACTCATTTGAGTTCCTTTTGGGCTAAATATGGCTTATTGATAGCTTATGTGTTGTGAGAACTTGCCTCTTGTCTTTATTGTAACCCAAATATCTTTAGGTTTTGGACTTTTGATCGTACAAAACAAAATGATGACATAAACTGAAACTGTGATCAGGTTTTCACTGTATTCTGACATTTTGTTGACGAAACAGATTTACCGATTATCAGGAATCACTGTAGTATGTTTCATAGAGATTACAGTAGCCTCATTAATTAGTTTAATTATTATTATTATTTATGTTCATCAATCTTTACTCAGTCACTGGAATAGAGGAAACCTGAAACCACCAGGTCTTATCCTAGAGATGACCACACATGAGCAAAAAGAGCCTTGGTCAGGGAGGTTAACGAAAAGCCACCAGTCACTCTGACAGCTTCGGAAGTCCTCCACAGAGAGACAAGTGACTACATAGAAAACACTCTAGTAATAGGCATATAGAGTACATTTAAAGGACTCTGAGAGCATGAGGAAAAATACAGAAAATTACAGAACCCCAAGCACTATGTCTGAACACATGCTAGCAACATCCCTGCAGCCTATAACAGCGTAGTTACCTTCAATAACTGGTTGCTTTGCAAAGCTAACGCTCTGCACAAGAATCTAAGAGGCTGCCGCCAAGAGACAAAAAGAAACTATGTTGGCTCTAACATATCCAGCTGTTAACGCCTAAGTGGTCTGATAGCCCGTGGTTGCAGAACAGCATACTTATTTTATCTATTTATAATTAGAAATTAAACACTTTTTTTCTGTAAAATACAAGAGTTATTTCGATATTTGTTTTATTGAATAGAAGAAATAGAGGTTCAGGTTTACATATTTTTGTTTGTCATATTATAGTTTGCAGACACTTTGTGCCTCACTCTGGTGCTGTGGGTGCATTATAAAGCAGTGCACACCCTGTGTGAAATGCCAGGGACTTATCTGGATATGCTCAGGAATGTGACAAGGGACTGAGGTGTTAAATCCGGTAAAGATAGAGGCATGTGAGGCTGTGCCTCCCAGGGAAAGAAGCCCCATCAGTAATAGCAAAGCAGCTAAGTTTTTTGTTTCGTTGAAAGAATTTCCGTATATTTGTAGGATTGTTAAGTTGATTTCACATAATCCAACATGTTTGTGATGGTTTGTATATGTCTGTTTTTTCCTTGACAAGAAAATTGATTCAGGGCCATCCAGCAGCATATTTTCTCTCCCCAGTGTTGGCATGTTAGATAGCAGCATACCGAGTCAAGCTGTCATACCTAACAGAGTGCATCATTTAATTGTGTGTTGTCCTTATGTTGGCTACTAAAAACATACCTCATAATGTTTGAGCTAAATATATAGGTATAACACATTTAGTGAATAGGAGATTAATTAAAACAGATAATAAAATGGTCTGCAGCTGCAACAGACAAATAATCACCAACTATGTTGGTAAAAAAAAATCAATAAACTCATTTTTCAAGCAAAAGTGGCAGAATATCCCCTTTTCAGCCTAAAAAAAAACAGATTTGCTGCTCCTTTTGGTATTTTATCATACTAAGCTTGAATGTCTTGAAGTTTAGACAAAACAAGACAATGAAAGACATCACTTTGGACTTTGGGAAACCAGGATGGACATTATAGTCTGCTTTCTGAAATGTTTGAGAACATACAATTAGGAAGAGAAATAACTGGCACATTAATTGATAATGAAAATGATCATTGGATGAAGCCCTAATTTGGTCCAGTTTACATGCTGTCTAAAGTCAGATATTATGCTGCCACAGATATTTTCAGCATCTCTTAGTGGGTTGCCAACACAGGAGTTACCATTTGTCTTTCCTCTGATGACTAATCTTGCCATGTAGTTAATATGTACTGTAACCCACATAGAGTTAGCAGTTCCCGGAGTTATATCACAGCACATTGTCAGCTGAGCACAAAAGTGTGTATATAAAGCTGTCCTGTCATCACTGTAAAAAGAACTCATGAAGACACACTGTACAAAATACAAGGATGGTTTCTCCATGTTGTCCTTGTTTATGAAATAACTGCCACAGACACACGTCTTCATTTTTTTCCTGCCAGCTCATAATGTAGCTCCACAAAACAATTCTCTTGTACCAGGAATCCACATGCCTCCCTGTGTGATTTATAGCCTGTCTGGCTGTGTTATTTGTCCATGTGGAGCATAGCGAGCTACAGTAGCTGCAATACATTTGACAGTTTGTATGAATTCACACCTTTACACAGTGACATAAGACTTGACTTGTGATCTGCAGAATGTCTAGCTTCTGTGTGTGAATGTATTTATATCTACCACTTCTCTAGAACATTGGATCCTGGAGCATGTGTAACCTCTGTTTTCTTTTGTGGATTTTAATAAGTAAGCACGCACATGTTTGTTCATGCATGTATAACCTGTGCTGCAGAGCAGCTGCTGATCATAGATAATAACCATCCTATGGATATGACACGACAATATAGCCGGGATCCTGTTTGACATATTGAAGCATTCTTGGAGGGATAAGAGGAGGCGCACAGATCGTTCTATCATGTTAGCATTCTCATTAGCAGTTGCTCCTATAGGGGAAAGTAGGACAACCCTGTAAGCATTTGCAAAGCAACTACTTCATGTAACATGCCTCATTTTCCTTGTTTTAATCTGATTGAGGTTGTCCCTGAGGATCATTTTAACAGCGCCAGAAAGTCTAGAAATTTCAAAGTAATTAGAAGTCAGATAATTACATATTTCTGTAAGCTAATCTACTATAACAACTAAATCAGCTGTAAGTAGGAAAAGATACCCTGCACATCTGGTTCCTCAAAATAACATGCACAGCATAATAATGCACCATATCACTCTGTTTTGTGAAATAAAACTAATGACTTGCTGATAATGGCCACAATTATGTTTATCTACATAAACTTAAAACCTGTGTATCTAATTCCAATAAACTAATGTGAAAAGCAATACTGTTTTGGAGCTGTGATCATGCCGTGTGAGGAAATATTGGTTAAATAGCTTGTTGGTATCAGCTCAACAAGAAAATTGTTGATTATAATTAAAAGCCTCTCCTAATTAAGTGAGACATTTTAAAGTTCACATGTAAAAAAAAATCCAATAAGCCTTTTATTAAATGTGTTATTGGCTGCTTTGATCATGAGCTACTGACTTGCTGCAAGCTATTCTGAGTCAGGTAAACACAAACTTCATGTGGAAAGCCACTGAGGGAAGCACAAAGGTAATATCAAGTTGGCTTATTGCAATGCTGAGGCCCTGAACAGACTCTGTAAAAATGACTGTATATTCACTTTTTTAAAACTTGCTACAGCATCGTGTGCTGCTGTCACAAAAGCCAAAGTTTTCTCTCGCTCTCTCTCCACACCTGCTTTTCCCAGCTGTTAAATTGCTAATGTAATCTTCCTCTGACGCGGTGGTGAGTCAGCAACGATACATCACTTTCACACTATTTTTAGTATTTTTAGCAGTACAGTAATGGTAATTTTGCTGCTAGAGTAAAACCTTGGTTCAGTCCCCTAATAAAAAAGGACAGACATGATTCAACTCACAAGCGCCGTAAAAGGGCTGTACTTGCTTATAAGACATGCAGAATATGTTTATAGAGGTTATGCCTCTTTGTAGAGATTTTATTGAACAAGTCCAAGGGAGGGATTTTCAGGATTGTCTTCTATGTAGGTTTAAGTGCGAGTGTTGCATATTGCAATGATTTTTTTCCTTCTTCTATTTGATCCTTCTATTTTTAGTTTTAAGGTTTTTATTATCTATGGCCTTTTCTATGACGTACATAGTTTTTCCATTTGTCTGGTCTAGGAATAAAATGTGTTTACTGCTAAAAAAGATGTATGTGTGTGTGAATAT
>JAOWBC010001387.1:5557252-5587246 GCA_028566105.1 Hypoplectrus providencianus | reverse complement strand
TCCTGTTCTGTCTCACATGTTTCCTCTGTCAGCTTGTCATGATAACTGAGGTCAGGATTAATGTTTTATGTACATGTTTTATTAATTCATCCATTTTTGCAGTGTACTGCTACAGTGAATTTTATATAATGATTTCATTCTTAAAAAAAGGTGCAGAACATATATCAAAAATATATATTTTTTAATTTATGGGCAACCAATCTGTATTTCAATAACCTGTGCTGTTATTTAGAGAGCATGCTAGTGGCCGATTTTTCTTGCGTCTAATTTAATGCAATTTAATACTAATAATTACTGAACTTAAATGAACATGTATTTGTCGTTGTCTGCATTGTCTCTTTTACCCATAGTGCATCACTGGCACACTTATTTTAAATACTTAAAGCATGTATCAGTGTAATAAATGTCCATAGATTGATGTTGATTATCTTATCATGGTGTTAATCTGCCATGAGTGGCAGATATAGGCTTTCAGTGCACATAAGGTTGACACACAAAGTGAAGTCAAACAAATCCATGTCCAATGAATGTGTTTGTGTTGTGTCCAGGGAGGAATGTATTTGTTTCAGATGTTTGACTACTACGCTTGTAACGGAGCCTGCATCCTATTTCTGTGTGTGTTTGAAACCCTGGCACTGGGATGGGTATTCGGTAGGTATGATGTTTTTAAAGGGGGACTTCAGCAATTTAATATTACACCTTAAAAAAGTTGGCAGATTCATGAAGGACAGATTTAATAATAGGGATCGCAGTTGAAGTCTCTTGAATTTTTTAAAACTTCTGAATTGTACATTTCCCACAATGTGTCGATACATAAAACATAATTAGTATTATTTTTTTCTCCCCCATATCTACAAGTAATCTTTTGTATTAAACATGAATGAAATTCCTCTTAAAATAAAGTCATTCATAAATGTGGTTTTATCTGGTCATTACATACTGATCATTCAACCTCACCTCCTATGTAGGAGCAGATCAGTTGTATGGCATCATTAAGGACATGACAGGTGTGAAGGCCAACCCATTCTTCAAAATCTGCTGGCTTTACCTCACACCGCTGGTCTCACTGGTGAGTCAATGTCACACACTGTATATGTGGAACAATTAACCCAACAGCCCTAATCCTGTATTGAAATATCCTACATAATTTCTCCCTTTTTTAACTGTTTCTCCCAGGGCACTTTTATATGTTCTTTAGTTGAGTACCAGCCTCTGACCTTTAATAGACAGTACGTTTACCCAACATGGGCACACGTAGTGGGCTGGGTTATGGCACTCTCCTCCATCCTGCTTGTTCCTGGATGGGCGCTGTATAAACTGGGAACAGCGACTGGGAGCCTCAGTCAGGTGGGACAACTCTGTGATAATTAACTTAAGGAATGGCATGGTGTATATTTCATAATAATAACATTGAGAAAGCCCAATGACTCAAATGCCATCTGTGAGATGAGTTGAGGATTTTTAAAAGTTATTTATGATGTTATAAGGATGATGTTGGTGTAAGGGTGTTTACAAGCTTGAAATATATGTTGTTGATAGTCTACATATTTTTGTCAAGACTACATCTCATTACTTTGCACGCACATGAAGGATCCAGCTGCAAACAGAAAAATGCAGAATTAAGTGTTGATAATTGCATGGATGAAGTTTCACCACTGCAACAAACAAAGGGGTCTTGCTTTACACATTGGCTCAAAATTACTGGAGACTTATTTCTTTCTCTTTCCCAGCGTTTCTATCATCTGTGCCACCCTGTCCTACTCACTACACCCAAAGAGAAGAAGATGGAAACTGAGCTACAGCACATCGGAGGGGAACATCTGCAGCGGCTCACAACCAGTTGATGGGATCCAAAAAATGATCATGAATTTAAGTGTCAGAATCTAAGATTAGGAACTGGGCAGGCTGGTAACTGATGTGTTTTGTGACACGATAACTTTACTTCTCTTAAGTCTACAATCAAAAGTTGAGAGACAAGTTGTCTTTAATTTCTATGAGAATATAATTACATTCAAATATACTCCAATCTTTTCCAACTAATTTTATATGCACAATGCAATTGATACACTTACAAATTGAAAATAATAAGTGTTTCTTATTTCTGTCTGTGTAACAACATTCTATATCGTTATTTCTTGTAAAAACCAATCAATCCTTTACTGAAAGAAATGTGCAGGAGTTTCTGTAAAAAAATGGCGCTCAATAGAAAATCCATTAAAGGTACCTATTTTCATTGCTTTTATGAGCAACCTTGGTGACTTTTCAGTTTCCTTGTTAGCAGCTGGATGAATGCAAGGTCAAGTAAGGTTACTCTAGAAACATGTTATGATAATATGATTTGATTTGAAGAGCTAAAAGTGAAAACTGTCTGTCGATTCTTCATATATTGCTTTATTTAAATACATTAAAATGATGAAAAACACTGTAAAAAAAAAACAAACACTTTCGATTTCTGAATGTGACTTGCTGGCAGTGATGTTTGTCATATGCACAAGCACACAAAAAACATAAATCATTAAAATACCAAGATTATCAACACAGGGGCCACATAATATTTTACCTAACAAACCCTCTCAAACTGTGTTCCATCTCAGATTAAAACAGATGAACACATAACAAAGAAAAGAATGTGATCCATGTGAAAATGGACGAAAAAGCTGCTGCATAAGAGGAGACAGTAGTATTGATTATCTTGTAGTTGCTGTGTTGAAATCAGTCTGTGGTTGAATTAATTTACTCTGTAAATTACGCAAAACAGCTGTATAAGCTAAATGATTATGATATCCTGTGATGATGATGATGTGCCCTGGTAATGTAAAAATATAAAGTGAATCGGAGATTTTTAAGGCTTTGTAGATGAGCGTTTGGAGAGCAGTACTTGCAGCAGTCCAGTGTAATGCAGTTTGTCATGTTGCAGGGAGATTTTTCTGCACCACTAAGTGCCAGTTTGTTCTTCCACTGCTGTGAGCGTCCTTTAAGTAACAGGGGAGCCATTCAATTTCAGCTTCAAGTTTGAAGGCACCAGTCTTGTTCATCACCTTGTTTGGACTGCTGGCTCCCTCTCTCAGGTACAGCAAGTTAAAAGAAAAAAACATGTATCGACTCAGTAAGGGATCTTTTCCCTGACTTTGGCTGGTCTGCTGTAGCAGCAAAACAACCAACTGAACGTAGTGCTAAGGTGGGAAAGACAGTTTTCTCTGCCTCACAGACAAACTTTTTATTTTCACATTATACGTTAAGTGGCTCACAAGTAGAGACCCTCCGCTCGCCTTTGTGGTTCAATAAAATCTGCAGTGTGAATAGAAGATGGAGTCTCGGGACTGAATTGCACTTTTGTTGATTCATTAGGGACCATCTTATCCCAATCACTTAATTCTGTTAGCATGTCAGCCAACTGGAAACAAAACTTGTACTGCAACGTTTACCATGAGTGCTAACCTGAAGCCATTATTAGATTCACATTTATCTGCTGAGATGTGTTGTGCAGTCCCTATAAAACTAGGGCACTTGGGCAGTGTGGTCTTCCGCTAAGCCACACCCTGTCTTGGAATACCCTGTGTCAAGCCAGAACCAGAGCCAGGCGAGTCATCAGTGGACCAGGTTCGAACTGACATGACAAGACAGATGCTGAGCTGGCCCTCTTGCTGTTGGACTACTTAGAAATATTAGCTGGCGTACTATGTCTTGTGTTGCCACACTTGCTTAATGTTTTGTTGGCTTAGCAAAGTTGTCAACTTGTTAGTAATTAATCGCTTGTAATATATTCAGAACATAATTATTATTTGTGTACTGCTGTACACCTAACAAAAAGCAAACAAGCAAAAAAGCCAATACAATGTATACTCGCTTTAAAACCACACAGAATATCCAAATAAAGCCCTGAGTGCTCACACTCCCCATAAAGGCACTGCAGATTGTGCTAACCGGTAGAACTGTCAGGAGGCATAAAGGTGACTTGCTCTGAGGATTCATCTCTGGCCTCAAGCTCCCTGCGCTTGTCTGAGGTTGGATCCGGTACAGTACTGAGAAAGCGAGACGGTGGCAACTCTGAGCTCCCAGCAGCTAGTGACCCATTGGTGCCACCTGTGGATATACTCGCTGGTTGATTAACAGAATCTGGAGGACATGGCATTTGTAGATTTTGCAGGACTTTAAGGTTGGGGTAGCTCCCAGATTCAGCCATGGTTCTGTGTAGATGTTCCCAGGCTGTGATGCCGTTCAAGCTGCAGCTGGGGCTGCTGGCAGCCTGGCACAATAGCTCTGTGTGCTGGCGGAGCTGGCCAATGTTCCGCTCGGTGGCGTTGCTTTGGCGCAGCAGCTCCTTTGTGCGCAGTGTAATGTCCAACAGACCTGATTGTTTGAGGATTTCTACAGTGTTGAGGAAGCGGCGTTGGCGAGTATTGGTGGTGCTGTTCTTGTCGAGTGCTCTGTTTGGGACGATGGAGGAGGTGTTGTAAAGAATGGACCCAGATGCAGAGCCTTGGCTCGAAGAGGCATTATTCAGACTGCCGGAGAATTGACTATCTTCAGTTGAAGAGGGACGTGGCAGCCCAGAGGCTACATCAGCTATTTTGGGTTGTTTATAAAGCTGCTTCTCTGGTAAATGCTTGGTCACAGGTGTGTTGTCATTCTTGTGTTCAGTGCACACCCTCTTACTGAGATTCTGTGATTCATCATTCGATAAAGATTTATCAGGCGGCTTCTTGCTTGGGTGTGGCGCTATGCGGGGGTAGGAGTTGAGAATGGGCAGGTAAGTGCCATTTACCTTCTTCCCTGTAACACTTGACTTGCGGGATGAGGGCTTGTGGAGCTGGAGGGTGACTGGCAACAAGCTAGGCTGTTGGAAAAGGATCATATGGGCTGCATCAGAACTACCAGTTTCAAGACAGGAAATGTAGTTTAAGAGATAATGGATGAAAAAAAGTCAACACAAAAATAGGTGAGAATTGTATTCAATTGTCTTCAGTTCCTCATCCTTACTCTTATTGTGCAGTGACTCTACTGTACACTCTCATCTCAAAACTAACTACTACAGTTTAAGACAAGCATCATGCAGAGGAAGTGTCTATAGCACTCACCTGTCTTACCTGCCTAAACACCATGTTATTGATAATGTAGACAGACGGAAGCGCATGGCCTGCTGGCACCAGGTTAGAATTCCCAGGATTCCCTTGCCCCAGGTCTTTGGTTTGACCTAGCAGTGCAGTTACTGCAGGCTCACTGCCTCTGGTCTGGCTTTTGTTGCTTTGCTGGTCCTCCACATCTGTCTGCTGCCAGTCTGAGCCATCTGAAGAGAAGTTTAAACAAAAAAATCATGCTTAATGATGAAGTTAAGCAATGATTAAAAAGATAGCTTAGCTAGATAGCTAGAGAAAGCCTTGCAATGCATTGCCTCAAATGTGAAAACATTTCTGATCACAAAAAGGGCAGAGAGGAGGGACAGTCATACTTTTTATAATTTGATATTTTCCCTTCTTAGGCCTCTTGTCGAACAACCACAACAACCATGAATTATTGGGTATTACTATTACAGCAGTACAGGTAGAGTGGTTAACTGGTTGCATTATCTATGCATGAGTCATGAACTTTGGCAAAGGATTTGACACCAAATATTAATTTTGGTTCATATCTGGTTCATTTGTGTCAATGCATGTTGGTTATGCTCACTGATTTTTTTTTCCTATAAATTGAAGGGTAACAATAGCTACAACTCATGCACATTTTATCTGAGGTTGATGTCTTATATGATAAGTCAGTTCTGTAACCTTTGCCATTGTTTCATTCCCCTTTCAAGAATATGCCCTACCCAATATGTACTGTACTTTTTATATTCATTATCCCTACCTGAGCTGACTTGTAAGTTGGATACATGGGAGTGTTTGGGAAAATAGCCATAGAGAACAAAACTTGGCAAAATGTCTTGCTGCGGTTTACATTTTGCAACATTTACCCACCTGAGTAGCCAGAGTCTTTTTCTGAACTGCAGCGGGAACCCCTTCCACTGGAGTCATCTGCATCTTTCGTATCACGCATTGCCAGCAGAGTCATACTGTTGCTCTTATTTTTCGCATTCTTGCTGGATATGGCACCAGAGCTGTGCTCATTATAGCTGGGCTGTTCCTTCGGCATACTGGAGCCTAATGAGAGAATGCATGATATTTAGTCTGTTAATGACAGGACCTGGTTCAGTAGAAGCACTGTGCTGGACTGGTGACCTGCCCATGTTATACCCTTCATATCACCCACTGCATGCTGGGATAGGATTTCAACTCGTATTGCCATGTGTGCAGAATTTTTTTGCCCTTTTTATTTATTTGGGGGGCATAAATATATACAAAATATAAAATAATATTTCCATTTATTTTAACTGTTTTTTGGAAGTGCCCTAATGATTTTTTCTTATAAATTTCATTTTCTCAGTGTTGTTTTTTTTTGTGCATGATCATGTCAAATAATTTATATCAAATGAAGATGGTATACACTGACCTTATCTGTAGAACATTTTTGATAATGAACTGCAGTTACTCCTTTGTTTTCCTTTTTCAAAATAGATTTTTTTGGTTATTTTAGGACTGCATTTGACAATGAAGATTACAGAGTGAAATGGGGAGACAGATGGGAGTACCTGTGGGAAAGGGTCCCGAGCTTCTCTCAAACCCGGAAAACCCTTATGAGACGAGCGTCTCAATGGGGTGCGCCACCCCTGTGACTGCTTTTTCAAATACACTGTGTTGCTCCTCTTCTCTTTCATATGGGCTTTGTGTTTCAAAACCTGTTTGCACAGTCGATTGCTCAACAGTTATATTCCATTTTTTAATGTTGCTATTTTTTTTTTTACAGGTTAAAATCTCAATGGCACATGCTCACAGTTGTGCATTTGCCTTTGGGCGGTGTAACAAAAGCAACTTACGCACAGTGACATCATATGCCCACGAATAACCCCTCAGAATCTATGTAAAAATATTTGGTTTCACATTCTTAAAGTCATAACACATATGTATATACATTTTAATTATACTAAAAATAAGACCATATGTATAAACAACTTTCTGAATGTTTTCATGTATGTGTGTACATGCGTGTGCCCACATGTACTGACATGGAGCCAGTGGAATGCGGGGGTCATGTGTTGTTTTGAGTCCACAGAGATAAAGAGCCTGTTACACCAAAATAACATGCTGTCATTCAAACTAACAGACAGAGACATGGAGGAAAATCATGTTTATATAGGATTGAAGGAGTTTGTTTAGGCTGGGGCTACATTAATCTACTCTTTTCTTACATACAGCTATATAAAAACAACCATTCTCAAAGCCACAGCAAAAGGGTTAAGCAAGTAAATAGAATTTTATGGAAACGGCAAGGTGTGCAATGTTCAAATCACAGAAGGGGAAATATTTGTTTATTCTGCAATAAGTTTTGTGGTGTTGCAGACATGTCCTTGAATACAAATCATGTTCTCCAGACTTAATAATAATCATCTTTGTTTGGGTCTGATCCTCACAAAAGAAAACATATTACATATGAGATGCATGAGATACATATGAGGATTTGTTTTCTTTTTTTAAATTACACCACTTGCATAAACGAATGTCCCTTTAATAATGTAAAGCTTAATATTCAAAACTGTCGCAGCAGTACTGGCCAAATTAAGCATGTCGTCACATTTGTGTTTGTGAATTGGCCTGAGGAAAAAGCCTTAGGATCTATAGAAAAGTCTATAGAATGGCAACATAAAAAAACATATAATATACATTCTTAAATGCAAGTATAGCTTGTTTTCAAGAACAATATTAAAGCTAGCTGGTATTCTGCTATATCTTCAATACTAGTTTGAAGATAATGCATAAAACCAAAGGGTGTTGCATAAAAGTACAGCACAACTATGCATATACTTACACTTTACATTATTTTTTTTCAATATAAAGTGAATTTTAATTGCCCTCAGAAAAAGGCAGAATATAAAGCTGTTTCCAAGGGCCAAAGTACAAATCCAAATACAGAGTGGCAGCTAGGTGGCTGAATCAGCAGGGGGAACCAGCAATACTCTTACTGTTGACCCTGAATGACACAAGAAGTTGTGCTGCAGTGCTTCCATTATGAGCTAAGTGATATGTCTCCATAAGGACAAATAATTAACATGGTAGACCTGCATTTGACATTCACATTTTAGGTGTGATACAAACCTCCACTACCTACACATTAACCTTTGCATAGGAAGCATTGTGCATTCAGGCTTGACGTTGATATTTTCAATTTAAGACCAGGCAGCTGCACATTATAACTGGTTATTGCATCAAGATCATGCCTTCCTCGTCATGGAGGATTTTCTAAAACAATTAAGCGCGCAAAACTTTTTTTTAATTATTACAGTATGAAGAGTACGCTCAAACCTCTCACATTTTCTCAGGCAGTGGTTACGTGAAGGCAGCACATCACGTTCCCAGCTGAAACAGCAACACCCCTCCTCCTCCCGCATATTATGTAACACTCAACTTCGAGTCGGGTGTTAAAATACACTTCCTCTGACACTGGCAGCAAACAGATAAAAACTACCCACAAAAAATCAACGAAACTGGTCGAAATTCAAACATTACGGGTAGTCTAATAGACAAAGAACCAATGTAAGAGCAAGAACTTGAATAAGAAGTCAAGAGATTTACCAATATCGTGTTTCTCTCAGATGCAATACCTTTCCTGCATGAGGTGGAAAACTTACCTTCAAATTTAAAATTGCATAATTCCAATTCAATAGCGGTCGTTTTTTCAAGTAGGCGCACTTTTAGGGACACCAAACAACGGTAACCTTTTTCTGCCGCTTCATGTTTAAATAATTATCATTTAGTTACGGAAGAAAATGTATGCATTGCCTTCTCTTTGTCAAATATGCTGAGAGATAAGACTACGGTGAAAACGGGTCGTCTATTAGGCAACGCTTGTCAAGTTGGTCTCAAGCAGGAACCCCACTGACACCTGGTTTCAAAATAAAACCCACACGTACAGACAGAGGAGAGATTTTTAATGAATAATACCGCCTAATATGATCATATACCGCCTAATTTACATTCCTCTTTTTTAACAACCCTCAGTCAGCTCTTACCTTAATGTTTATTCAACAGTGGCAATTCCCTCGCTTTTGTTTTGAAATCCTGTAGGCTAATTCTAGCTAGCTTGATGTCGCCGTTTGACGTGACCACGACATGTTACAAAAGGGGTAAATTAAACAATTACAAAAAAGTACTGTATATCTCTAGGTTACGGCATTAGAACCTGCATGCAGACACGATGCAGACAAAAAAAGTGGCCCTACGATGACAAAAAACAGCCAGGTGAAAGTTACCAGACTTAGCGTTACCTCAAGTGACCCACCAACGCCTGTTGGACCTCCTACCAGACACAATAAAACAAAGCTCACTGATCATTGGTCCATGAAACATCTACGTCAACCAATCAGAAATAAGTGCATGTACGCTCACTGTGTGTACCATGAAGGCACAGTCAATAAGCAAAAACAATCAGCAGAGCACAAAAAATATTTGGAATTAAGAATAATGCAAACCTATTACTTCTTGCTAGAATAAGAACATGGCTTAGAGTTCAACTTAAAGTATACAAATCTGATTTACAGAAAATGTTTTTACTATATGCAGGTTGTGCAAAACGTGCATCCATGCAGTCAGATGGGGGCCATGCTATGTCGAACTGTAGAAGTGAGTCATTTGAGAAAAAATAAACACTTAAAGTAAAAACTTTGCAGCAGACACTTTATTTTTACATTAAAACTTTCAAAAACAACTTGCCCACATTCTCTTAACAATGACAAGACAAGGACACGTCAATACAATTCAAATATTTTCCAATTCCGCTACAAGATAAGATCATAAAACAGGTGTGCTACTGGGTTGGCTAAATCACATACTGTCAAGTGCATGCATTCTTTTGCTTAACAAAGTTTGATATACCTTTCAGACTTCTTCCGCACCCATTCCCATGGTAACTCCTCAGCATCCACAGCATAGAATACAGCCTTGGTCAGAGGCTTGGATAGGAGTCAAGTCCTTGAGAGATACAAGTTATCTCTACCTTGATGCTTTGGTACATAACGGTCTCTGGAAGTCAAAAAAGTCAAACACCCAGCAGACCCACTGCATTCTGTAGACCTGGATGCCTGCTGACATTCATGGTCTCTGGGGAGGAGAACTTAATAAAAGTTGCCCAGGTCTCACTGCTTTGGGCCTCAGCTGCTGCCTTGGCCAGAATGTGCATGATCCTCAGCAAGGCAGTCTCACTGAACAACACAAAGCATACAGATTTATGAAACTGAGGAAAGTAAAGCTGCAGCTGTGAAGGTAAAATGCCATCAAAAGGGCACTACGGATTAGAGGACTGCATCTTTTAAGTCAAGACACACCTGCCGACATGGAGACTGGAGGCAAGACACCATGCGGCCTCCCCTTCTGGTGTTGGGGGCTCCTGCAGAACTTGGCGGGACAAGTAGAGAGCCGCTCCCGCCAGCTGCATGGGCAGAAACACCACACACTGCCCCTCCAGGAGCGACAGCTCCAGTAGATAGCGAGCCATCCACACCACCTGGTAGCACAGATGAAACTTTAGATATCCACCCCTGCATATTCTCATTTGTCAAGGTATACTCAGATCAAATGAATCAGGTCAACTGGACATAGATTTGTCATGAAGACGTTTCGCCCCTTATCCAAGTGGCTTCATCAGTTCGAGTGTCCCTCACACTCAAGACTAGGCAACTAGTGTGAGGGACACTTGAACTGATGAAGCCACCTGATTCATTTGATTTGAGTTTAGATATCCACAAATCTGAATGCAACCACACTGATTGAGGGAGAAAATCGGACAAAGACCACACATCACAGATCTACCTTGGCACTGCAGCGGGCGGTGGAAGCAAGGAGGAGCAGGAAATGCAGAGGGGGACTATACGATAAATCAAACTTGAGCCCCAAGAGGACTTTGCGCTCCATTCGCAGCAGCTGACGCTTAGTGTATGTGTGGTCCATCAAGAAGCAGAGTCCTGAAACCTGGAAGAAGCAGGAAAAAGAGATTTGGTCATTACTCATTAGTACAATCATTCAAGTTTAATACATAGATCTCATTGATTTATTGCCACTGGGTATTAAAGCTAAAACTTTAGGTAAATATGACTTCAGTACATTTAAGTTGCTAAGAATACATAATATCCTAACCAGTCATAGATTAGTTGGATGCTACGCATTATTCACCAGGTTTAACATTAAGTATTAAAGTGGGGGCGGGCTGAGTAATGATGTGTTGATGCATACAATTCATTCAAAAGCCAAATCCTTGAGTGAACTAACCAAACCACTTCCTGAAAAAGTAGTTCATTCACAACTTCATTTGAGCTCTCCTCCCTCCCGTTTCAAGTGCGAGTGCAGTTGTTCAAATTGCCCCCCCACAGCTCATTGGGTTAGTCCCGAATGGCCTTTCACAGTTCACTTACTGCGCAGAACTGAACCGCGCCACCACATTTCAGCGCAGTGAGTACACAGTCACAACTACAGTTACACATTGAATGAGCTGTTGAACTAATCTTCTGTGTGAATCTTTAGTGAACCGATCCAGGACCCTGGGAAATGTTTGCCCACCACTCTGATTGAGCCAGCTTACCTCAGGCAGGTGACACTCTTCCTTCTTTGCAGCAAGGAAGAGGCAAACCATGCCAAGAAGCTGCAGGTTTAGTGTGGTCACCTTGATCTGGCACAGGGAGCGGTTGAGGAGATGTATGGCCAGATAGAGAGTCTCGTCTTGAAAGTGCATTATCTCCTGGTGGGAAATAAACCAGGCATTTTAGAATGGAAATGGTTTAAGCTTGAAAAGAGACAGGCTAGCCATTTATTTCCATTATGCTAAGCTAACCAGTCATAATTAATGTTAAACTGTACAGAAAAGAGCCATATCAACCTTCCTTCAACACCTAAAATTTAGCACCCAAGACAGTTAGAGCCATCCTTTTGCCAAAGGTTCTTAACCATGTAGGTTTATCTGCCCAGAGGCTTATCGTCTTGTCATCTACCTATGTCCTTAAGAGTAATTCAAATTTCTTAAATTGAAATTGTAAAAAAAAACCCAACAACAACTGGTTGACATATTATAAAACTAGAGTACATACATGAATGGGTATAATATTTTTGGTAATCTGCTACACAGAACACATTGACTGTGGGTCAGTATTCCATACACCCTAAACATGACCCAACATGGACTGAAAATTTTGGCCAGCTTTGTTTTAAGGAAGAAGAAACCCTCTATCCACAGCAATACTTACGTGAACTTGAATGAGCCAGTCTACCAGGACAGAACGGCTGGCATCAGTGAAATACCGGGGCAGGTCAGCGTTGGTTATAGCATTTCTCGTCTGAGTTCTCTGCAGGGTGAAAACAGAAAACAGGAGGCGCACACTAAATATTTAAAGAGATACAGTGTGAGTGATCTGTGTTTGTGCCAATATTTTAGGTTGCCCCTCTTTGTTGTGAAGCGCACATACAGCAAGGTAATGTCCCTTGCATAGTCAAAAGAAACTGATGAAAACGCTTAGTGATCAGTTCACGTCTCACAATCATATCCAAGAACATTTCCCAGGCATACGTCCGGTCTCCAATGAGGTCCAGTTTCTCCAGTGCCGTCTCTACTTCGTGGCGCAGCAAGGGCACCAGTGCCTGCAGGCTGTGAAGACCCTGCAGCCCATGAGGGTAAAGAAGCACAGGCTCCTCCACACACCCATCTGCTACACAGGATGGAAAAGGAGGACAAGGAAGAATAACAGAACATGCAGCCAAGTTATGACTCACTCATCTTTTACAATATCATAAAGTAACCATCTGCCGCCATCTGAGAACTGAATCCTGCATCTCATTCAGGAAATCTACTGCTTGCATTTCACGACTTATTAATCAACCCAACTTTTAAACAGCTACTCATATGGATAATTTATATCAAGTCAAGAAACCATAAGATTTGTTTTTTTGAGACCCTGGATTGAAAATAATTTTTAAACATCTGTTTCTGATTACACTACCTGCTGAGTGTTTTTCACTGTCCTCATGAAACCCCAGGATGATGCCTTCGCTTGTTTGCGCAGACAGCCTCCTTTCCTGCAAGGAGACATCACCGTACACTCATGCACTTGGCAGTGGGATTGTTATGACATGAAAGGAAATTTGCAACATCTCATTCTGAGATTACGCTCAGTAGTTTCTTTTACAAAAGAAAAAAAAAAAAAAAAGCGTAGGTCCTTCACACCTGTGACCTCTTCTTAATGTCTGGTATTCATTTAAGACAAGAAGCTCCTGCAGGGGAGCACAGATGAGACTGGAGTGTGCATTTGGAGAAGATGACAAGAATGAAAGAAGATGTACCCATCTGCGTTCTGGCTCCATTTTGACAGGGACCATCTTGGATTCGTCCACTTCTACCAGCTGCCAGCGATCGATAGGCCCACAGACATTGGACCAAGTTCTTAATGGGGCTCGCCTCTCATCCGCCTGCAGGAACAACAGAAAGTCTGACTGTTCCTGAAGTCATCACTGCATTTTTCTTTCCAATTAATTAAAAATCCACATTTCTGATAGTGGCTTTTTAAGTGCTACAGTTTTGTTTTTGTTTTTTTTATCTGATTGCTCATTTATTAGAAGATGGTAATTCCACAAAATAATAGTGTGTAAACTGCTGAGTTAAACAGCCTACTGCCCCCGACTAATCAGTGACTCTTTGACACCTGGGTCCATGCAGGTGAAGGCAATTACTCTCAAATAAAACACTGAGTTTGAAGAACAGTAGGCAAGGCATTTAAAAACCATGAAATGATCATTTACATTATTTGAGTTGAAAAAAGTAAGTGTAAATTTGACAAGGACTTAAACAGTTTTTTTTTTAAGTTTCCTCTTAACCTCCCAATTAATGCACGGTGCAATTAAAGGGAAGATTAACACCTACTGCACGTTTCACTTAGCGCACCTGAGACCTGAAGCATCCCTTCGTGTCTACACATTTTGTCGTTTCAAGAACATCAAGACTGCTTCTGTTGAGCCCTCCAAGCAGACCTTTACCTTCTTGTGCAAGTCCAGCAGGGGCTGAGAGTCGCAGAACCCAGTCCTGGCCATGGTAGCAGCCGGAGACAGAGTTCCGTGCCGGGCCGCTGCAGCTACTTGTTCACGGGTGTCGGAGGAGGCCTGAGGCAGAGAAAGCAGCCATGTCGGCCGGAGAGCCACTTATAAAGACAGGTGGGCCGGGTTGATCGGGGTGGGGACACCGATGTCAAGGTGGAGGGGTTGGGATCAGAACTTCCGGTTGAAGTTTAAAAATTAAACCACGTTTTGCCAAATGAAACCAGCAAATAGCACACATCTCCTATAAGTTAAGACAATAAAATATAGTATTTTCTTTTATATTATGCAATGTAGTTAAACAAGCGGGGAGATCGAGGTTGGGTTTCGCTCTTAGATGAGTCTCTCATCTATAAAACAAACAAACAAGGTTTTAGGTAGCATGGGTTTCAATTTTATTCTCAGGCTACGTCTATGAAAGTTATAAACCATAGCAACACTGCGGGATTAGACGCCCTTAAATTTTTTTCAAAAGTCGTTTTAGTACGAAAGAAAAAGAAACATTTTTGGAAATGATATAATCAACAAATTAAGACACCTTGTCATCTTTGTATTTTTCTATTAGTTTAAACAATGATTTTCTGTATGAAATAGTTCCAGAGAGAAGAAATTTACAGTGCTGAAAAAAATCTAGCTTTTATTAATGCCACAGTTGTATTACATCCCCATCTGACCTCTTGATAAAGGTTTTATGCTAACTACAAGGATATTTATCTAGGCTCTTAATCTTAATTGTGCTATAATAAAGCCATTCTTCCTCATTGTTTGATTAAAACATTTTCTCCTACACATTTTCCACAACACCTCCTTAAATAAACTTCATCCTAAATAATTGCATAAGGTCTAATAATTACAGTAATGTAATTATTAATAAATATAAATACCAAAGTTATTTATTTATTTATGGCCCAACTTAACTATTAAAAAAGAGACACACACAGTTTTATTCAGTAAAAATGTTTACTGGCACATTATAGTTGCAAATGTTATAAGCTACCATATTGTAGCAGGTATCACCCGTTACATTGTAAAGTCTTGCAAAGGGGGGCTGAAACTGTCTACCAGGACAATGCCTTCCCCTTAAAGATTGCTTTTTTTCATTGCCCTCTGAGCCTCAACTAATAGCAACAAGCAAAATAAATCTTGTTACACCAGCATCAGGTGTGACATTCGTGACTGTTGATCACATTCAAATATAGAGAAGCAAGGTAACCATAGTAAAGCTGCAAATCAAATACTACAAAGCTGCAGGCCTCCCCTTCTACGAATGCTGCATTCACCATCAAGCTATTTTTTTTTTTTTTTTTTTTGGTATTTACACAATAGTGAGGAGGCACTTGTTGTGCCTGTGTATGCCTACAGGAGAGGTCAGGGGTATTAACTTGCATGTTCAGCTGTGAAGCATTGCTTAAAGCGTGGCCAGCAGCGAGGTTCAGAGTATGGCTTCACAACCAATATTAAAAAAGTTCAGCAGCACCCCCTTATGGCCATGATAGCAATGAAGGCAAATCCACAGTGGAGTCCATCAGTGCAGTGGTTCTGATATCCGATCCTGCCGTTTCCAAAGCAGGACACTAGGCTAGAGTATGATGGCTGTGCCTGAGCCAGTGAGAAGAGGTGCTGGAGTTGTGAACTGCAAATCAAAGCCATTTGATCACATCATCATCTTCAGGAACTGGGGCCACCTGCTGCCCAACGATGAGGCAAAACCTGCTGCTTTTCTGTGTCCTCATCACCACTTTCATTCAAACATCCCACCCTCACTCACACAAACTTAATGAAAACAAACTGACAGGTGACATGAGGGGTATACCACAGAATGCTGATAGGCTTTTGCTCAAATGTTAAACACTGCTTGGGAATAATGTATTCAACTACCCATTTAATTATTACTGACCCCAGAGTAGAAATAAAAACATTTATCTATACATCTTCTTTATTAAAGCATTGCCTGAAAATTGTTCAATGAAAATATATTCTGCAAAATAGGGCTGAGCAAGTTCTCAAAATTGTACTGATACCACAACAAGGGTATATGCAGTATCCAAATGTAGGAAGTGCAATCTTTGTTAAGGGAAAAACTATGTCAAATACCAGTCGGAATTAAGTATTGTGGAGCACAGGAATTACAGCAGGATTGTTTTAAACAGAAAAAATAATGATATAATTTGCAATAACTTCAGTATTGCAAATTATATCACTACTGCAATATCAATCAAAATAATCACAATATAATTTCCAAAATGTTCAGCCATAGCAGAATGTAGGCAAGTTTTAAGTGATAAGCGGAACTGATTTGTCTTAAGGGTGATCGAATTTCATTTGAAGATCCCTTAATAGTATTTCCTGCAAATTTTAACGTATTTAGTTCTTAGGAACATGATGATGCAAACCAGAAATAAATTGCTGATATAAATCAAATTACTCATAGTTTACCATCGTAGCGAAATAAGCATTCCTACCATGGAAACCCCTTGAAATGAAGAAGGTAATCAAAATGAAAGCCGTTTTAAAATTTTTAATATATAATTTTATATAATGTATACTTAAACAAGACAATGCGTCTTCCAAAATTTGAGAAATAGATGGACAAAAAGAGAAAAAAAACAAAAAACAAAACAATGACAAACAAAAAATGATCTCGATGTTCCTTTAGTGAGGCTCAAAGAGCAACCAACATTTCTTCCAGCAGTATGGAATATAAAATGCTTGTGTATATGAGCACTTGCTTGTGTTATCATGTGCCGTCATGACTCAAAGAATACAGATTTTTGTTTCATCTTAACAATTCATCAGCCAATGTTTTGATTAGCTCCTTGTGTGCAGGTTGAAGGTTGGTCGACCAGCTCGGTTGGATTGTTAACCTGCGGACTGTTGCTCCCGACACATCTATGGAGATTTAAGTGCTTTAACACAGCATTAAAGATAAACAAACAAAATATTCTAAACATCAGATGTGGAATCATTTGAAGTTAATCGCTAAACGGCCACAAAGTCAGTCAATTTTTTGGCCTCATTATGAAAACTTAACGATTGAACTCTCATTCTTTAAATACGGGAACAGAAAAATATTTTAAAACTCACACTGATATTAAAAATAGAAAATAAACAAAAGATTGGTGCATAACTCTCCAGCTAGGGAGTGATAATTACTGGATCGAGGACAGCGAATGGCTGCGTGTGTCTACATTGGTCTCTAGACAGGTTGGGGAACAAGTGTGGAGAAGCGTCTAGTCTCTACTCTCCTCTATAACACACGGCAGACTGGCCTTAATGAAAACTTACTATTACACATACTAACAAGCAGCTAGTTGGTTGGTAAATCAGTGTGGACACAGCGACATAGACTCCAAGAACCTGACTGCTGCATCACTTTGACTTAAATTAATGCAGCTTTTAAAGCAAAGGTTAGCTATGCGAGAGATCCCAGTTTCTATTCCTGACTGAGTGGGTTTAGCGCCAAGCTGGTCACAGCATTCATTAATTACATGCTTGTTCCCTTTAAAAAAAAAAAAAAAAAAGGCCATTGAGTGTGTCATGTAGTGTCCTCTCCTGTCGATATTCCAGCAACAGTTTAAAAACATGCATGAAAACAGACACAAATGGATGGTTGAGAATCAAAATGGTTGTTCAGACGTCCTCCTACACTCATTTACACACACACACAAACACACGCACATACGCACGCGCACACACACAGCCACTCATCCGTTCACTTATACACACATGCAGTGCAAACACAGAAACGGCAACCCTCGTCCCATTTTCCCTCTACTGTAGGAACAGTCCCACACTTGATTTGTAACAGCAAGTTCCAGAAAGAGCACTTGTTAAAAAAAAAAAAGGAAATCACAAAAAATGCAGAAATATGGCTTTACATTTAAAACCGTAACAATCGATGAAATAAAATTTTGTTTTTTCCCCAAATCTTTTCTGTTTTCCCAATTTTAATTTTGTGTTTAAAATTCTATCAAGTACGTTTGTGTGTATAGATGCAGTCTATGCATGGGTTGGTATGTGTGCGTGTGTAGCATGGGTACAGCTGGTAAAGAGGTGGTACTTGCTGGCAAAACCTGGTTTTCAAAGTGTCAAGGCTTTGATGTGGTACCCCAGTGTAGTGCAGCAGAGTCCTGCAGGGAAGCCTAAAGCCGACCCTGAGAGGACGCACAGAGACAAAGCTGCCAGTCTATCCACACAAACCTGCTGAGGTCAGTCATTCGCGGCCCGTGTGTTCATTTCATACTCCATGATCCCTGTCTTGTCTGAATAGCCAGGATGTCTGTATGTGTGTGTGCGTGCGTGTGTGTGTCTGTGTGTGTACGTGCGTTAAAGACCGAATGAAAATGTGTCTTGTGCCAGTTTTTGTTTGTGTCTTTCCCCAGCAGTGCAAGTGTGTATGTGGGATTGTGATCGTGTGTTAGCCTGCCTGCTTGTTCAAGAGTCTGAGTGATCATTCCCGTATGCTGGCAGAGTAGGAGAACTGAGGGAAGTGCGTGCGCTGATCTGAATCCTCTGCATCTAAACTGTCATCTGGAGAATACACACACAAAGAAAAAAATTAATCCAACCGTTCAAATCAGACACTTATGTATAAAAACAAATGGAAATACAAACCTAAAGCAACTACAAAACCATTTAACTGGTTATTAATTTTATTATTTGTTATTTTAAAAGATATAAGATTTGTTATCTTATTTTCTTTAATTTCAAATCATACATTTGGCCAGGGATTCAGCAACCTTTATTTACAAAAGAGGCATTATTTGCCATAAGATAAAAAATGTCAGAGCCACAAAACTAATTACGGGCCTCACGATGTTGATAAATCAAGATTAAATTACCCTACCAACATTACTGGCAGGTCATAATGAGCATTTCTGTCCAAATTCAGCATGGACCCAAGTGCAAATGAGAGGCTGGTGACTGAAGAAATATCTCAGGAGATTTGGAATTAAAAATGACTTTTTTTTAAAGATATGAGGCACATTTTTTCAAAAATTCAAAACACTTTGTAATGCCATATAAAAGCTACACATTTTTCTAATTTCTGAATATACATTGCTTTGGGCCCAGTTTAATTTGCCAATTGTAAATGAAAGTTTAATATGTAAAGACATTTGGAATAGTTTTTGTCACAGCCACAGGGAGCCACTGCAGATGGCTTGAAGAGCCACATGTTGCTGAGAGCCTCAGGTTGCCTACCCCTGCATTAGCCATATCAAGATCTTTACAACCCAGGACATGGCACTATTGCTTTTGTCGACAGGGTGCACCAAAATGAACACAGACTAAAAGCTTCCTGTAGTTTCTTTAAAGCACATATGGCAAATGTGGATATACTTACACTTATCAGGGGGAGTTATTGTTATGGTTTGTGCTGTGAACTCATCATCGAAGTAGCGTGTATCCGTCTCTGATGTCACCTGGGGTTTGAAGGGTGGAACAAGCTGAGGAGAAGAGAGACATCAGTCATTTTACATTCTGAATATCTTTTTTTTTAACCCCCCCAGTACCTAGTCAGCTAGTTTTTCGAGTTCCATATGATAGCAGTTATAGAGAACTGAGCCCACCACAAGTTGGCAGAGAGTTCTGCAACACAAACACCAAAGGGTTAAATGCCACATCATTTGTTCATCACCCTTCATACCTCACCTTTTTTTCAAGAACATCCTGCCAGTTGATGGAGGTGAAGAACTTGTGGCTCATCACTTCTTTGGCATCGTCTGGTCCACCTCCAAGCCTGTTACCAAAACAACCACACGATCATCATCACCAGCACCCACTCACCAGCTACCGTTTCTCTGCAGATAATTGTGCAAACACTGTCATCAGACAGTGTTTGCTACAAGCACTTGTGTTGTCTTGTTCCTTTTCTGACTTGTATTAACCAATTTCGAGACAAATATTTTTCCTCTTTTTTATTTCTAACAGGTGCTTGTGTTGGCCAGCTGGGTAGTGCTCTATGTGCTAATATTAGCAGCTCTTCGACTGTTCCCAGAAACACTGGGGCTTGACCGAAACAATCAATTATGTCGTTGTTTATGGCCATTACCCTGTACCAAAACTAATCAAGAAGGAAAAAAGGCTTAATAATGGGGTTATTTATTTTATAGCTGAATATGTGGTGCCTCAGAGCACAGTGGAAGATCCAGAAAACTAATTAAGTGCTGGTGCCAATCCCAGGAACAAAATGTTTTCCTTGAGCTGTAGTGCAGCAGTACAGTCATGTTTTCACAGCGACACCATACATTTATAGTGTTTATTTTATCTTGAAGAATTGTCATGATTAAATGGGCAATAGACATTATTAAGTAAATGCTGACTGCAAAATGTAATGGTGACAGAGAAATGACAGCATCTGCATTTAGATTGCTTAGCTGCAAGCCTCATTTTTACTTCTGTCTTCCTGTTCGAGCTGTAAACTTAACATTAATTCTCCTGTGATGTCAGACATAGTGGAAGAGGATAGATACTGTGCCTTTACTATACAGTCATAAGTCATGTCTGTTGTGATGTGTAACCAAACACAATTTCCATAAAACATTTCGAAAATATCTGTGGTTGTAATATTTATAGCCTTTGAACTACAGATAAAATTAGTGACTCTTGCCATAAAAAACTGAATTAGTACAATTACCTAATTCTTTTTTAAGCCCACTCCTCAGCACAAATTATTATTCATGTGTTTACCAAGTAGTGCCTGATTATCAATGTATGGTCTAAAAAGCTTATGTCAGATACAAGCTGCACACCTTTGTTTGGGATCCTTTTTGAGCAGGCCAGCCAGCAGGGCCTTTGCCTCAGGAGCCAGGTTCTTGGGGAAACGGATCTCCTCCATGAGGATAAGCTCAAAGAGACGCTCGTGGTCCTGGTTGTAGAAGGGCAACCTGCCACACATCATCTCATACATGACCACACCCAGTCCCCACCAGTCCACCGCTCGTCCGTAGTCATTGTCTTCCAACACCTGACAGGACAAGAATGAAGAGAATATTACCATTGCCTGAGGATTAGAACTTCTTTTTTTAATTAAGCGCTATTTTCTACAAGGGTAGCATGATATTATTTTTTTATATTAACATTAGCATTTTACTGTTGGTAGCTGAAGCACCATAAAGGCAATATGACAACCATTTTTAATCACGTGTACTGTCCTTTACCTACAGAGCAACCCAAGATAAAATCAACAAATCAAATCTTACACGTTACTACTAATTTATCTAAAATTGGCCTTCATCATATTCCTATCAAGTCTGATTTCTACATATTCCAAGTCACAAAACAAATTGTTGTCAGGGAGCACAGCCATAACATAGTGACCTCTGGTGCCAGGTACTCCGGGGTCCCACAGAAGGTTTTCATGGTGGCCCCGTCTGTGATCCCCTCTTTACACAGCCCAAAGTCTGTTATCTTTATGTGGCCGTCCTTGTCCAACATGAGGTTCTCCAGCTGTGTGTGGAAAGATTCCAATTAGAGCTGATAGAGTCAACAACTATAGCTGTATCTTAGATCTAGATTGTATGACAAATGAAAGTTATAACATAATGAATAGTGTACTGACAGAGTAAGCAGATGATTTACCTTTAAGTCCCTGTAAACTACATTGCGTGAGTGTAGGTATTCCAGTGCTGACACTATTTCTGCGCCATAGAAACGTGCTCTGTCTTCTGTGAACACTCGGTCCCGTGATAAATGAAAGAAGAGCTGAAAAGGGATTTTTTTTAAAAAAAAAAGACAAAAGTGTAAGGGACAGAATGTGTCATGTGTCATGCTCACTGATTTCATGAAATTCTTAATAATTTATATGCAAGTCATTCTATGTGCTTGTTTTCACATTTATAGAACAGCCTGTCAACAGTCATTTAAAAAGATAGGTTTGAAAGCAGAATTCTTGATTAATATTCAGTCCAGCATGTGCAGAAACCAAAGCAAACCCTAACCCGTACTGGTTGCTATAAGGTATCAATGCCTAAATTAATTGACAGTTTGATCTGATTTGAAAAGCTTCCAGTTCAGTTGAACAGTTTCATTAAAACCTCATGGTATTTTTACATGTGTTTTTCTGTTAACTTGTTGAAAAAATAAAATAAATAAAAATCACAGTAAGTGAAAAATAATAGTGTTAATTTTCTTTTTTTTACATCTTACTTACTGACTACAATAAGCCATCTTCCAAAAGGTCATACTCAGGTATATTAACATGTTGGACATAATTCTAAACCACATGAAAAAGAGGAAAACTTACTTCTCCTCCATTTGCATACTCCATCACAAAGCATAGCCGGTCATGCGTTTGAAATGCATATTTTAGTGTCTGTAGAGGAGGAAAAAAGATTTAGTGTGTATTTTACTGATTCATGGCTCCTTTGTCATTAACCAGCTAAGGCAAAAATATAGACGCGGGTAACTCACCGTTAAAAAGGGATGCCGCGTATTTTGGAGAACTCTGCTTTCTGTAACTGTGTGTGCCACCTCATCCTAGAGGAAAACACACATTCAGTCAATGTATTGAGAGAAAGAGCACATGTTAATAAATAGCATTTTCAAAAACCATTTCAGGTCATTATTTATCTGTTGTTATCAGAACTAACTTTAGCAATGATGACTTCTTTGCGGAGGATTTTCATGGCGTAGTACATCCCTGTGGCCTTCTCCTTTACGAGGATCACCTTACCAAATGTCCCTTTTCCCAGCAGCTTCAGATAGTCAAAATCACTCATAGTCTGTTGGAAAAAATGATCAAAGATAAACCATGACAAAGGTGCACCTGTGAGATTTGATTGAAAAACAGCTGCATGTAGAATGGATGGGATGTAGATTGTAACATGTGATGTGGAACCAAAGTTCACAAGCTCGATTGGATTGGAAAGTTTTCGCTGCAAGATGCTAACAGCATTTGCTGAAGTTAGCCCAACAGAGCTGGTATACCCGCCTGTAAGTGCACGGTCAGCTGCAACAACTGCTCCACCTTTGTAGGGCATGTGAATGTAAACAATAAACATGCCATGACCCAGATGTGCCATTCATTAGATCACAAATGCTTTGAATGTTTGAGGTGGAACTAATTAAAACAATCATCCAAGTTCACGAGTGTACTTCATATTATTATGATTCCTACCATAAGTAAATAAATCATAAATCAGTTTCATGGCCTCTTGTCACCTTTTGGCTTTTAGGAAAGTGTTAAGTGTTTGTTCAGTGTAATATAGAAGTGTTTGCAATTCATTTATAAAAATGATTTCTATAATATTAACCAAACTTGCCAATGGGCTAAATGTTACCGAAGGGTTGTCTCTGTCTTTGTCATTTGCACTACTGTCTGTTTAAAATTACTAAAAGAGAATGATATTCTCATGCATGTTGGGTTTTTACGTTTTTACTAAACTTGAATCAAACCATGACTCTTAAACCAGGGTATGAACAATATAACTATATAAAATCACATAAAATGTAAAGCAGGAAATCCCAAAAGGAAGCATAGGTCAAAAAATTACAAGAACATTTTTTTTTAGACAGGATGACAAAATCAACAATGAACAGACAACCATTGCCTATAAAACCAGAGCAATTCAAAATAACTAAAATAAATCAGCAGCAGACAAAATATATCCACAAATGTTGCCCTCCGCTCATTTAAAGGTTGCTTCACCAAAAAAGCTTTGAGAAAGAGGCTTAAAGTTTAAACAACTTGCTCAATAAAGATGGGCTTAGCTGGACAAACACAGCAAACACTGCTGCCAGCCACTGCTTGTACAAATACTGACCACTTTTGTGCGGGATTTGGACACAGCAATCTCCATCTCCTCTGTGCCGCTGCTGTCACTTGGCGAGCCAAATTTAATCTCCATGGGCTCCTCATCCTGCTGCTGACTCTTCAGGCTATTTGCCACAGCCTGGATCGATCGCATCCATTCCTCCCTAACCAAGAAGAAAAACACACATTATCTTTATCAAATCTAGCCAAAGCCATGTCCACATTACTCTGACTTTGGCAGAGGTTTTGCCTTAAGGTAGAAATTGTGATCAACAGTGACATATTTGTGTTGCTGTTTTTATTCATATATGCCAAAATGTATATCTTCAAGAAAAAAAAACTGCAGTCAAAACAAACAAGCTAAATTTAGAAGGTAGAGGATAATCTGGGGGGCTGCTAGGATTTTTGTTCCTTGGCAGAAACGATGTAAACAAAACTGAGTGGTGATTGCTTGGGTTAGGGGTGAATAATCAAGTCTAACCTGGCACTGAATTCTATTTCAAGCATCATGGTCACTCTACTCTCTCAAATTAAAATGGGTTTTTATTGCCTGCAGTAAACAATGGTTTATTTAAAGCTGGGATACGCAACTTTGCAAAACCCAAGAGATGAGGGAAAATGCTACTGATAGTGTAGCATTCAGCCAACTGTAGCCAAAGCCCTAAGGCTGCTGCTAATTCAAGCTCATGTTTATGTAGCTAGCCAGCTAAATGTGTTATTCAAACACATTTTCCCTCAAGACACTAATATTACTATTCAAATCGACTATAGAGACTAAGGGATAGGACTATGAGATTATGTTAATACGACGATGGCTAAATCTGAAATGCATTTCTTACAGTGTTTCCCATGCATAGACCATTGTGTGGCGCTGTGCCACAGATCGAAGACCAAGCGCCACAAATTGGCATATGTCCGCAAAGCGCTGTCGTTTAAAAGACAGACAAGTAAAAGCGAAAGTAACCTTAACCCCCCTTCAAAAAACATAGTAATGTGTTTTACCTCTCCTCATTGCTGTCTACATGGAAAGTGCGCTCGATAACGGAGGTCCATTGCAGGCAACGAATAACAAATGTGTTCGGCCTTGGGCGCTCTGTCTTCATCAGCTGGCATTCTATAAGGCAGAGACACATAAGATTACATTGACAAACTGAAAGCACCGACAACAAAACATTAAAAAAATAAAAACAAATTGAGATTGTGACTGAAATTTGCCAAACAGAGGGACAAACCAACCTGCGACAGAGAAATTGTTGAGTGGTGGGAGGCTGTGGTCACTGGAAACCTCAGGCTTCTCTTTATAGCCAATGAAGGAGCCATCACTTTTTAAGATGAAGTAACGAGGCCGCCATGTTTTAATGTATTCACCTAAAACAAACAGACAGGTGACCATTTTTAATTCCACTGAATTCTTGATGTTTGATTGATGTATTTGTTTGTGATTCAGCTTTGATATGGCAACTTTGTGTAATGATATTAAGGGGGATCCACTGTAAGTGAGCTGAGCAAAGATGTGCTCCTTTAATGAGGAAATTATAAACATGACAGGTAGCGTATAAGCCTATTTGGAGAGTATTAATAATAGTAATATAGATTTTAACAAGGACTATCACTTTAGTGTACTCAGATGATGGACAGTGAAACAAGGGGCCCCTTACCTCTCTTGTGGAGCCATCCCTCTCTCACAACACTGACTTCATTCATGCTGGGGCAGAAGACTGTCTAGGTTGGGAGGGGGCTGCAGACAAGCTCAGGGAAATTGTGCAAACTGTTCCTATTGGTCAAGTTCCCAACAGTGGCTCAGATTAAAAATATATATATCATATAATACCTGTAGAAAAAGCACAGAAAGAAAAACTGTGATTGCAGAACAGTGATTGCAGAACAGATGATAGCATAAAAGGGTTCATAAAATAGGAAAAACAATAAGCAAAGCTTGTTTTAGTTTCAAATATCAGTGTTCATTTGCTATGATCTATCTATATCAGAAAAAAACATTAAAAAACATAATTTCAAGTTGATACTTGATATGAATGCACTTTGTTAAATATACCCTGCTGTATTGGTATGAACAAAACAGACTTTGAGCTATTTATGATTCATTTCCTCATTTTAAATAAAAACATAAGATTGAGTATACAAAATCTGTAGCTTTAACATTTTATTATTTCATTAAGATATTTTACTTTATTATTATTATTATTATTATTATTATTATTATTATTATTAATAAACTCTACTAGGTTACCAGAATACATAATATATTGTATTATATATTATCATCGAAAGATATAATGACCTACATAGGAATAGTAGATTTTGATCATATCACCCAGCATGATGCGATATAGAGGCTGAGAAAGGAAGTAAAACTACAGCCAGGAAGGTAGAGGTGAAGACATAAAATGAAACCGATTTCTCAAAACAAAGGAAACTCATGTATTGCATTTGATGCCTATCTGAGCAGCACTGCACTTGAAAAAATTCCTCACCTTCTGAGGCACTTTGTTGCCTTGAAACACAACTACACAACAAAGAAAACGGCTGAATTCTGAATGTCTGCTCACCACCTCATATCTGATCATCTCACACTTACGACAGTGACATACAAAATGGGATACAATGTCTATGATGACCACTTAGTAGATACATATTAAACCTTCAGGTGCCTCCATCATCCCATGCAACTTGCCCGGACATACACCAATATTGAAAGCCCAAATATATGAAATATTAATAAAGACATTGTGCAAGTGATGTCATGCACAAATCACAAATATGCCACTCATCTGGCAATTCCCTAAAAAGCTGCAAAGCTTTCAAAGCTCTGTATTGTCAGGTGGAACAGCCTCCAACAGCTCTTGCTGAATGTTTGTGGAGAGGCCTTGGTGAACCAGGGTCAGCCCTAAACCAACAGCTTATGTTAGATAATAGGTTTACCAGAAATTCTCAGTAATTCAGTGAAAGTGATGGGGTTGAATATTACAGTGCATACAGTCAACCAGAACACAAATACTGTTTGAACTGCTTCCTTTTTAAATATAAACACAGATAAGGCTTTCCACGACTTCAGATTTTATAGCCATCAGAGGTGCTTTCACGGTTGTTCATAGCTGTACACCTAGCTAGCGTTTCAAATAAAGAGTGGAGTAGTGTTGGCTGTTCTTAGTGATAATTAGACAAAACGTTTCACTGTACACCCGTTAAAGGTTCGACTGTCTTACAAACAGGACATCTACAATATCCAGTCAAGCGTAAAGGAGCTTGGTTTACATGTAGCACCACCTGAGGAAATAAAATAAAAAAACAAAGACCAATACTTCATATCACTACCCAGTTAATGAATGTCTGAAAATCACACACTAACTGTACTCTGTACAATCACAAGCAGCGGAGCGTAAACATTAACGTAACGTTAACATATCCTCATGCTTTCAGCGTAACGTTAGTGACTAGCTAACTGAGGCAAAGTCAACAAACGTTAAGTTACCTTCTAAGTCCAAGGCAGGTCGTTAGCTTTTATGTCGCAGGTTATCAGTAAACAAGTTGCTACAACAGTTTGACTATAACTGATGGGCATTTCGGGCCAAGTGGCGCGACAGACAGCAGTGAGGACACTGACCATGACCGCATTACGACCAAACAAGGCAGCTAGCCAAAATAGCTTTCAAGCTAACAGCTAGTTAGCATGTCAGTTAGCCACTTGCGCTAGTTCTCCTCATCACCCCCGGCTTTCCTTACCTCGACTTCAGCGACAAAAATATCCCCAACTGGTCGGTTTTTTGAGAGGCTCAGGGCTATGGTGCTCAAGGCTCCCACCAGCTATCACTTGAAGCTTGTGTGTATTGAACTCTGTCAATGATCACACAGCTTAGCGGACTGCTTGCCGAGCTTGTTTTCTTCTCTCACAACAGCGGCGGCGGTGGCGGCGTGCTTGGTCTGTTGCTGCTGCAGTGGTTCACTGAAGCGTCTATGCGAGCAAGCGAGAGAATAAAGTCCACTGAGTTCCAGCCTGATGGATATTTATGTTGAATACGAGTAAAACCAATTTCCGAATCGTGGACAGATTAAGCCGCCTCTTTATGGGTTTAATATGGTTAGTCGCCTGCTTAGCGTGGAAGCCCTCCGTCCCAGCCAGACAGCACAGCAGCCCCGCAGACGCACACAAAAGGAAGTGACGTACGGGGCCAGAGAGGGTCCACTGCACCTGAACAGTCGGTGTGAAAGTACATCAAGTACTACACTGTAACCTTAACCTCACCCCAACTGCAACGAGCTAATGTACAGCTTGCCTAAGAGATAGGCAGTGCAAAAACTTTTAAAAAATCAAGTTAAGTGTCACCAAATGTTGTCTTTTTTAGCCCAGTATTCCCATCCACCATTTAAATCATGAAGAAAATGGGAGCAAGTGCACTAATGGTTGTCAGTTAAAAGAGAAATTGATGGTGCTTTATAGGCCTATAAACAAGCGAAAATATGGTCTTTGTTTTGCATAAAGTGGGAGAAGGAATGAGGCAATTTTAGAAATGTAACAAATGTTTATTATTCAGATACAATCTCACAAAAAATCCATTATGATACACTTCAAAAATCATGTTTTAAAAAAGAAGCACCTTTCTGTCACAGATTTTTCTTTTGTCTTTGTTGCTTTCGCTGCAGGTAGCGAGCACGGGCATCATTGACAGAAGTTTCATTGTTTCTTTTCTCCAGCTTTTTCATGAAATCCTCAGTAGAAACCTCTGAAAAAGAAAGGTATTGAATTGTTTGTAAGTTATGAATTAATTCTTCTTCATGCTGTAAAACAATTTTATTCTTAATTCACAAATGCCCTTTTTTAATACACCTTGTGCTTTAGACTCTTTTACCATTTCATAGGCCATAACAGTCAGGGACCCATGACATCAAGCATTAACCTTTACAATATCACCATTTAGAAAATAAATAAATAAATAAATAAATGATTCTGAAAACCTGGTTGTCTTTTGGCTGCTTCCCTGGTCTCCCATTTTAACACTTCCTCATCAGTAACTTCTTCTCTTGCAACACTGCTCAGCTCATATACGTCCACCTCATGGAGTTTAGGCAGCAAGTCTTTCACCCACTCATATCGAATAGGACATGCAGTTCTGACGTACACCCGTGAGGTCACCAGCACATCATGGAAGATAATCCAGTTCAGTGCTTCCTCCTGGTCAAACAGCTGTGGGTAACAACAATCATGATCAAAGGAGAAAGCGGAGATGGAAAAGAAAACTACCGTTTTGCTTCCTAAGGTGACTTGTCCTTGACAAAAAATGTGGAAATAAAATTTAGTTTTAAATGCATTTACTGATGATGATGGATGAACGTGAACCATGGATCCATGGCCATCCATTGTGCAGAACACCTTTCCCACAGACCTATGCAGGTGGAAAAAAACAATCTGAAGATTCACAACCACAAAAGTTGACTGTACTAATAGGTAATAAAATCATTTATAAGAGCATTAAAAACAGATTATGTAAAATTATCTTTTAAATTGCTGATACCTTCTGGCAACGTTGGTGAAGTATCCTGTGCACAGGCATCGCCTGAAGAGTTCACTCTTATTTCCATCAAATGTTTCTACAGGGAAATCTCTCTTCTGAGAGGAAAAAGAGAACATTTACTGAAAAATGAATAATCACACTCAAATTCATGAACATAGCAGTGTTTTGGCAAACAGAATGCTACATTTGCAAATGAAACAGTTGAACATCTGACCACAGTAATCTGCAAGAGTGCCAAGTTCAACACTGATGTGAAGCAAGAATAATCTGTCACAGCTAATAATAAACAAGCAATCATGCATTTGTAATGGTTTAATGTTTACTATGAAGCATTTAACACTCACACGCTTCCTCCAGCATTTTGGAAAAGGGTTCTGTAAACTGCAGCTTTACCTGTTGGAGGCGAAGAAGGATCTCTCGCAGCTGAGTCTCAACACTAAAGGCCGACTTCAGCGCCCTCCAGTGGATCCAATTATCTTTACACCACGCTGAGGGTCTGTCACTGCAGGATGCAGGAGAACAAAGCAGAAACTGGTGGTAACTTTGATAATATATC